>SJYX01023677.1:161899-189479 GCA_006410675.1 Oreotragus oreotragus
TCTGGTGATGTCCATGTGTAGAGTCTTCTCTTGTGTTGGAAGAGGATGTTTGCTATGACCAGTGTGTTCTCTTGGCAAAACTCTATTAACCTTTGCCCTGCTTCATTCTGTACTCCAAGGCCAAATTTGCCTGTTACCCCAGGTGTTTCTTGACTTCCTACTTTTGCGTTCCAGTCCCTTATAAAGAAAAGGACATCTTTTTTGGGTGTTAGTTCTAAAAAGTCTTGTAGGTCTTCATAAAACCATTCAACTTCATCTTATTCAGCATTACTGGTTGGGGCATAGACTTGGATTACTGTGATATTGAATGGTTTGCCTTGGAAATGAACAGAGATCATTCTGTCGTTTTTGAGATTGCACCCAAGTACTGCATTTCGGACTCTTTTGTTGACTGTGATGGCTACTTCATTTCTTCTAAGGGATTCCTGTCTGCAGTAGTAGATATCATGGTCATCTGAGTTAAATTCGCCCATTCCAGTCCATCTTAGTTCACTGATTCCTAAAATGTCGACGTTCACTCTTGCCATCTCCTGTTTGACCACTTCTAATTTGCCTTGATTCATGGACCTGACATTCCAGGTTCCTGTGCAATACTGCTCTTATGGCATTGAACGGCATTGAACTTTGCTTCTATCACCAGTCACATCCACAGCTGGGTGGTGTTTTTGCTTTGGCCCCATCCCTTCACTCTTTCTGGAGTTATTTCTCCACTCTTCTCCAGTAGCGTACTGTGGTTCTGTGTTTGCTCCTCCCTGAACTTGAACTCATCCTTTCCTCTTTATTCTCCCCCTCGCTGTTTGAAATTCTGCTATTTTGTTTCACAAGTGCAACCAACTCCATAAAAACCCTTCCTGCTTTCCCTCCTCACTGGCTTTTATCTCTTCTTTGCTTGCACCTCCTTGTGCTTTGCTGTACCTCTTGTGGCATTTAACACATTTAACTTGTGTTACATTTGTTTCATCTCCTCTCTGAGATTGTGCACTTCCTGAGGACAAGTACTGTGTGTTGAAAAAGTCCTAACTAAATGTGTGTTAAATTGAGTTCCAGGGTTTTCACTTTCTGCTTGATAGTGTTATATTAATGTCTTATACCAAACTCAAGAATAAGAATCTTATTCTTGTGTCTCTCAAACCTTTTCTCACTTCTTACTTCCCCCTTTTTGTTCAGGTCTTAGATTCCTTTATGTTTGTTGTGCATTTAGGGAAGGCTCAACCCTTACAAAAATTTATGAACTGATATATACTTGTTGCTTCACAAGTGACAATTATTTGCATTGAATTAGGCATTTTTACCACTGAAGTCATTCTCTAATTCAGTGCAGAAGCCTTTTGTGGAGGGTGGGTATCTTAGATTTTTTTTTTAAGTAATAAAAGCCATGGCTGTTTTTCTAGAAAAATGCAGATACACACACACACATATATGTGTATATATATGATTATATATGCATAATCAGATTTCTTTATTCTACAGATAGAGGCTAAGTGATGTTCCTGAGGTCACATGGTGAATCTACATTTGATTACTGGTTATTTATTCAGTAGTGGGACTTTCCTGGTGGCTCAGACAGTAAAACGTCTGTCTACAGTGTGAGAGACCTGGGTTTGATCCCTGAGTTGGGAAGATTCTCTGGAGAAGGAAATGACAATCCATTCCAGTACTTTTGCCTTGAAAATCCCATGGATGGAGGAGCTTGGTGCAGGCTAATATCCATGGCGTCGCAAAGAGTCGGGCACGACTGAGTGACTTCACTTTCACTTTCCGACCAATCAGTGTTCTATTATTTTGCCTTTTCATACTGCTCACGGGGTTCTCAGGGCGAGAATACTGAAGTGGTTTGCCATTCCCTTCTCCAGTGGACCACATTCTGTCAGTACTGTCCACTATGACCCGTCCATCTTGGGTGGCCCTACGTGGCATGGCTCAGTTTCACTGAGTTAGACAGGGCTGTGGTCCATGTGATCAGATTGCTTAGTTTCCTGTGACTGTGGTTTTCAGTCTGTCTGCCCTCTGATGGAGAAGGATAAGAGGCTTATGGAAGTTTCCCGATGGGAGAGCCTGACTGAGGGGGAAACTGGGTCTTGTTCTGATGGGCAGGGCCATGCTCAGTAAATCTTTAATCCAATTTTCTGTTGATGGGTGGGGCTGTGTTCCCTCCCTCTTATTTACCTGGGGCGTGGCACCCCACTCCAGTACTCTTGCCTGGAAAATCTCATGGACGGAGAAGCCTGGTGGACTGCAGTCCATAGGGTCTCTAAGAGTTGGACACGACTGAGCGACTTCACTTTCCCTTTTCACTTTCCTGCATTGGAGAAGGAAATGGCAACCCACTCCAGTGTTCTTGCCTGGAGAATCCCAGGACGGGGGAGCCTGGTGGGCTGCCGTCTATGGGGTCGCACAGAGTCAGACATGACTAAAGCGACTTCGCAGCAAACTATGGTGGAGGTAGCAAAGATAATGGCGACCTCCTTCAAAAGGCCCCCCACACACACTGATGCACTCAGTGCCCCCGACTCTGCAGCAGGCCCCCGCTGACCCGCACCCTGCTGGAGACTCTGGACGCTCACGGGCAACTCTGGGTCAGTTTCTTGTGGGACCACTGATCCTTTCTCTTGCAGGCAGCTCTCTGCAATTGAAAAACTCCTGGAAATACTAACAATGTCAACAATAACAGAACCAATAGTGAATAGAATGACAAATATGATAAATATTTAATAGCTTATGACATAGTTATGAGCGGTTTTTATTTGCCTATTTTATAACTAAAACCACCTCATACTCTAAGAATACATAAATGTATTCTTATTGAACAAGATTCAAACTATACTATGGAAGAGCATACCACCAACATTTTTAGGGTCTTTTAGTAATTTTTATTTTGAAATCATTCCAAACTCACTGAAAAGTTGGGAGAATAGCGCAGCCTTTCCATACCTGTTATCCAATTCATCAGTTGTTAATATTTCGCCATGTTTGCTTTATCATTCACTGTCTTTCTAAATACATACTATTGTAAAACTCTGAGCCATTTGAGAGTGAGCTGCAGAAGTGAGGCTCCTTCCTCCTTAAACAGTTCATGTGTTTCTTAAGAACAGGGTCATCCTCTCCAGTCCAGTTATCCGAATCAGCAACATTAATACGGATGCTATACTATTATGGCATCACGGACCTTATTCAAACGTCACCAACTGTTGCAGTAACACCCTTGCTAGCATTTTGGTTGTAGCTGTTGATCCCTGTTACCAGCTGGGAAAATACGAAGGCTTTTCCCTCACCCGCTCCTCTCACTTGTCCACAGGCACCTCTCCCACTGCTGAGGTGGCGCACTCCTGTGAAAGCCCATTCCCCGCTTCTCACCATGCCATCAGAAGTCTCGTTCAGTGTCTTCACCCATTGCACAAGGACAGACTCTCCTGTCCTCAGTTCAGCCGCTCAGTCGTGTCCAACTCTTTGCGACCCCATGGGCAGCAGCGTGCCAGGCCTCCCTGTCTATCACCAACTACTGGACCTGGCTCAAAGTCACGTCCATCGAGTCGGTGATGCCATCCAGCCATCTCACCCTAGGTCGTCCCCTTCTCCTCCCACCTTCAATCTTTCCCAGACTCTCCTGTCCTCAGTTCAGCCGCTCAGTCGTGTCCAACTCTTTGCGACCCCATGGGCAGCAGCGTGCCAGGCCTCCCTGTCTATCACCAACTACTGGACCTGGCTCAAAGTCACGTCCATCGAGTCGGTGATGCCATCCAGCCATCTCACCCTAGGTCGTCCCCTTCTCCTCCCACCTTCAATCTTTCCCAGTGCAGGGTCTTTTCAAATGAGTCAGTTCTTTGCATCAGGTGGCCAAAGGATTGGAGTTTCAGCTTCAGCATCAGTCCTTCCAATGAATATTCAGGACTGATTTTCTTCTGGATTGACTGGTTGGATCTCCTTGCAGTCCAAGAGTCCAAGACTCTCAAGAGCCTTCTCCAACACCACAGTTCAAAAGCATCAGTTCTTCGGCACTCAGCCTTCTTTATGGTCCACATCCATACATGACTGCTGGAAAAACCATAGCTTTGACTAGACAGACCTTTGCTGGCAAAGAAATGTCTCTGCTTTTAAATATACTATCTAGGTTGGTCATAACTTTTCTTCCAAGGAGTAAGCATCTTTTACTCTGATTTTCTTGAAGAGATCTCTAGTCTTTCCCATTCTATTGTTTTCCTCTATCTCTTTGCATTGATCACCAAGGAAGCCTTCCTATCTCTCCTTGATATTCTCTGGAACTCCTGTCCTAGTGGACATCAAAGGAAACAGAGTCTCATGCTGCTAAGGAGAGTGCCTGTGGGGACAGGGCTGGGTCTCCAGTCCTGTCCCATGACCTCAGGTCCCCAGACTGGCTCAGAAGGCAAGAGAAGCCTTCTCAGCGCTCACCTGTCTGAGCCAGTCAGCCACTGGAGCAGCTCCGCCCCCACCCTTCATCCACCTGGCGCCTCCCGCCGTGCCTCTCCTCTGGTGCCCTCCACTGCTCTGTTCTGGCTTCCAGCCCTGAGCCCTCTCCCCGTCCTTGTGCTCGCTGCACAGGTGAGTGTATCACCACCTCACTTTAAGATGCACCTAAATGCTAGGCACTCCCGACTTCATTCAGCAAGCCTGGAGTCTCACGTGAACTCCGGGCTCATATACCCAAGTGCTTGTTTGGCGTCTCCCCTTAGATTTCCAATAGTCACCTCATGTCTAATAAGCCTGAATGGAGCTCCTGGTTTTTTCCCAGTCCCAGGCTGAACCCATTCATCCCCGGCTCAGGGGGTGGCTACTCCTTCCTTCTAGTTGCTCGGGTTAAAACCTGGGCCTGCCTCTGATGCCCCCTCCTCTTGCACTCCACATTGTTCTTCTTTCAGAATATACCCTCAGTCCAGCCCCTTCTCACACCTCCATGGCTGTCCCCCAGGTCTCCCACCTGGACGACGACAGATGCCTCCTCACTAGCCTCTCTGCTCTCCTCTGCCTCCCTTAGCGTGTATTTTCTAAAAATCAGCCAAGAGAATAATGTTGATAAAACATAAATCAGCTCAAGGTACATCCCTGTTCTAAAGGCTCCGGTGGCTTCCCATCGCAGAGTAAATGCCTGCTCTGCCCTCAGATCTCTTCCCCACCCTTCTTGTCCCAGTTTCTTCCTTCCAGCCACAATGGCGTCTCTGCTGTGGCCTCAGCACAGCAGCTTCTGCCTCAGGGCCCTTGCACCAGCTGTCCCCTCTGCCGGGAGCATTTTTCCTCAGGTGGTTTACCCCTGCTCAACCTCTGCCTGCATGACGTGGTTAACTGTCACCTTTCAGTGAAGTGTCCCCTAACCACTCATTCATCCAACTCATTTATCATTTCTTCAGCTGATATTTGGGGAGGGCCCATTATGTGACAGGACTGTTCTAGGTACAGGAGAAACATCTTTGAACAAAACAGACCAATGCTCCTGCCCATATGGAGAAAGATTATAGACAGAAAGGTTAAAAAGTCACTCTTAGAGGATGCTAACTGCCATGTTTTTTAAAGGGAGGAAAATGAGCAGGTGAGGGAGATTGGGTCTGCTGGAGAGGCTACAGTTTTAAATTGGATAGATAATCAGAACAGGGCAGTTCATAAAATGCCATGTGAACAAAGTTTTGGAAAGGTGACGGCTCAAGTCATGAGGGTGCCTGGGGGGATGGGGGGAGAGCATGATGGCCAGACAGAACAGCCAGTGCAAAGGGCCTGAGGCAGGGAGCATTCTTGCTGGTTCAGAGGATGGCAAGAAGTCCAGTGTGGCTGGAGTGGATGAGCAAGGAGATGTGGGAGAGGAGAGGGCAGAGGAGTAACGAGGTGTGTGGCATGAAGGACGAGGGTATCCAGATCTACATTCCAAGAAAAGCAGTGGTCTCGAGAGAGGCCACCGCGGTAAACACGCTCCTTCTCCCCATGGCCCACAGGTCCCTCTGCTCTGCTTCCTCAGTCAACATACATGCCGTTTCTAGGTTGCTGTTGGCTGCTCTCAGAGATTGCCTAGGCCCGTGGATGGCATGGAGAAGAGGACAGCGCAGGGGCCACATGGAGAGCCGTGGCGCGGTGGCCTCAGCAGATGTCCTCAGCAGGGAGCCCAGCAGGCTGCAGCCCCATGCCAGTGGGAGCGTTGACCGGGGTTGGTGGGCCTGAGTGCCATGGCAGGCGTGGGGCTTTGTTGCCAGGACAGTGGGGATAGGAGAGGTGTTCAGAGAAGGAGGGTGGAGAGGACCCAAGATCACCTAATTTTAACGCAGATCCCTTGCAGAGCTGTGGCCTCTGGCCCCAGGGCCCTTGGCGCTGGGCACAGAGCTGAGCACATAGAAGCAACCACAAACCCTTCCAGCGCTGCAAACCATGCCCTCCGAGGAGTCCCTGGAGCTCAGCGGGGAGAAGGGATTTCACGCTCCCTGGATCCCAAGCATGTGGGCTGAGAAGCTGCCCTCTGGGGGTTGGGTCCCTGGAGGACCAGGGTCTCAGCTCCAGTTTGGTCCCATCAGAGCTGTTGAAGGAAACTGACAGCTGGAGTCCTGGGGCTAGGGCTGATGCCCCACGGGTCACAGGGAGGAGTTTCTAGGATTCCCAAAGGCAGTGAGCATCCCCGCTTTAGGGTACTTCAGTCCACATGTGATGAAGTGATGAAGCTTCGAGCTTTCAGTCTAGCCACACCACATGCCGGCCCTTGGAGGGTGCCGGGGAGGCAGGAGTCACGGGGCTGCGGCCGAGCGTGGGGTCTGCTGGAGAAGACAGACAGGTCAGCTGCAGGCTCCTGGCAGCGGGAGAGAGCCACCAGCTAGCTCCAGGTGGTGGAGGGGCTCTGATGGGGCCGCTAGCCCAGCCTGGCGGTGGGAAAGCCCTGTAATTAGTTTCCTGGGGCTGCTGTCACAAACGACCACAGACTCCATATAAAGCAACATAAATTTCTCCCCTTTCAGTTCTGGAGGCGAGCAGTCCAAAATCAGGGTCACTGGCTAAAGCCAAAGTTCCTTCTGGAACCCCCGAGAGGAGAACCTGCTCCCTGCCTTTTTCAGCCTCTAGAGGCTGGTGGTGTTCCTCGGCTCAGAGGTCCTTAAACTGTGCGTTGCTCTGTCACCTCCGACTCTTTGTGACCCCCTGGACTGTTAGCTCAGCAGGCTCCTCCGTCCATGGGGATTCTCCAGGCAAGAATACCGGAGTGGGTATTGCTCTTCTCCAGGGGACCTTCCCGACCCTGTCTAAGTCTCCTGTGTTGGCAAGCAAGTTCTTTACCACTAGCGCCACCTGGGAAGCCCCCTTTAAGGATAACTGGTGATGACCTTTAGGGTCCCCTGGATAATGCATGAGCATCTCCTTGTCTCACGATCAGTACCTTAATGGTACCTGCAGAGTCTTTGCCACACAAGGTAACCCCCGGCTTTCCAGGGATGAGGCCCTGCATCTGTGGGAGGACCTTCCACAGCTTCCTGGCATTGATGACTGGGTGTGAGGCAAGAGTGAGGGTACACGTGAGCGGGCATGTTGAAGGAACGGGGTGGGGCAGACCTGGGACTGGAGCTGCAGTGATGTGCTCCACCTTCTTTGGGAGGCTGTGACCACCCCAAGGAGGGAGGCAGGGAGGGGTGACTAAAGCCCAGGGCTGATGGGAAAGGGATGCTGCTGACCTTGGTGGCCGAGAACGGGAGAGGTCTGGGTTATAGGTGCCCGAGTCCACTCTCCTGTCTCCCTCGCAAGCCTGCTGACATTCCCCTGTACACACACACACACACACACACACACACACACACAGAGCCTCATGGGCATGGGGCAAGGGATGCCAGCAGAGATTCCCTTGGGCAGTTGCACAGCCAGATGATTTTTGAGAAAGTTCATTCTGCCCACAAAGGCGAGGATGGGTCAGCGTGGGAGAGAGTCTGGAGGTGGGAGGCCAGACCCTCCTGCACGGACCCCAAGCACTGTTTAATCTGAATGCCCTACCTGGAGGTCTGTTTCCCCTATGGGATGTTGGTTTAGTTGAGGAGTTGGCTGTATCTGACAGGGAAACGTGGTATCCCACAGCTGTCATGCTCAACGCCTCCCGTTCAAAGATGCTGGGCCAACAGGGAGGTCTCCAGCAGGCTTGGCTGCAAACTGCAGAAAGCACCTGCAGTGAGTTTAGAAGGAAGCGGGATTTACTGCAGAAGGCTGGGGGCTGCCAGCATCTCCAGAGTAGCCCTAGAATCAGGCCAGAGGCTTTGCCGTGGAAACTCGGCCCACACGTGCCGCAGTGAGGCAGCTCCAGGAAGCAAGACCGTGGCCAGCCCCCAGCAGAGCCACCACGCAGGAGGGCCCAGACAGAACCCTGGCCCCTGGCCCCTGCCATCCCCCTCACCCTGCCATCAGTGGGCGTCTGCTTCATCTCAGAGCCACTGGCTCTGAGTCAGAGTCCACTGTTGGGGCATCTACTCGGCGAGCCTGCTCACGTGCCTGCACCTTAGCTTCTGGCTTCTCTGGGGAGTCAGACCCAGGAGGAGAGAATTTTTCAAAGCCATGAAAGGTGTTCAAAATGCCAGACAAGGGACTTCCCTAGTAGTCCAGTGGCTAAGACTCTGCTCCCAAGACAGGGGGCCTGGGTTTGATCCCTGGTTAGGGGGACTAGATCCCACTTGCTGCAACTACTGGGGGAGCCAATTAAACAGACAACAACAAAAATGTCAGACAAGCAGAAGGACACATACGCATTGCAAGTGGATAAGGGAAAGTCATTTTCAGGTTTAGATCATCATGTACCCTGTCACTGGAAAGGGGAAACAGCATGTGTGCTAATGGCTTCCGTCCCTGGGGAGAAGAGTGCGGGAGGGGCCTCCTCCATGCAAATCCCATCCGGGCCCGCCCCGCCGAGGGGCACAGACACCCCAAAGCACACCGCAGTTCCGGGCCCTGTGACTTTGTCACCGCGTGTGAAGTCCCCTTCGCGGGGTGGAGGGCTGAGTCTTGTTTTCAGGGGCGTCCTTCATCCTCATCCCTTCTAGTCCCTGGGGGAATACAGGTGGGACGGGAACAGTCTCTCTCATTCCCAAGCTCCCTGAGCCCCACTCTGGGAATCAGCAAGAACCGTAATCCTCTCTCTTCTCAATCCATCGGCTCCACGGAGGCCAGCGGGCACAGCTCATGTTGCTGCCCAAGCCCTGTCTGAGGTCTTTGCATGCTTCACCAGGAAGGTGCCTGCGCGGAGGTGCTGGCTGCCCGGCCTCGCCCTGAAGCCCCTCGGCGGGGTCGCCCGGTTCACGGCGCACAGCCTCTCCCTCCTGTGCGGCCGCGCTGCTGTTCACTCCTCTTCCGTGTTCCTCCCGGTCTCTGCGGCGCGCCCCTGTGCCTCTCCACAGGCTGGTTCTGCTTTCCGGCCTGTCTTTGGTGGCAGTTGGGGGTGGGGGATGTTTACACACAGTTGCTGGGGGTACGGGGTAAAATGTGGCGGTTACTATGGAAACGTGACCTGGGTATGCCCCACCTCGGGTCTACCTTGCAGAGCCCTAATCACCACTGCACAAGGCTTTCCTGCTGCTGTGTCATTTGTACCCAGAAGTCGTGGAAACTGAGCTTAGCTCAGTGTCCATCCAGTGTGGTCACATGCACAACAGCACAGGCTGTGATGCCCTGGTTAAAACGAAGCAGTGCAGAAGCGTGATTAAGCGTTACGCATGATTAAGTACACATCGGGGCCACGAGTACTCTGAAGACAGATGCCCAGGTCTCAATCTCACTTGGTTACTTGCTGTGTGATCTCGGGCAAGTCACTTCACCTCTCTGTGCTGTGATTGCTCCATCTGAAAGATGGATGATAACCACGGCCCCTGCCTCACAGGGTCATTGTGAAGATACTGAAGGAGGAAACAGACAGAGCTGGACTCCATCTTAGGCCAGGCTGCGAACGCTAGGCTACCCGCATGGTCACCCTCCCAGTGGACTCTGAACTTTGTGCCCGGGGTCTATAGAAGTGGCATACGAATGGGAAACCAGACGCCCCGAGAAAACAGCCTCAGGACTTGTTCCTGGACTCTGTTGCCTAAAAGAGTACGCTAATTATCTCTGTAACAGAACAAAGTGGTAGATTCCATAATGTTTATCGGGATATGACCACATGCCTGTTGATAAGTATCCAGTTTATCTAGTCTTGTGACACGTGAATCATGGGCTAACTTTGATCGTATCTCTCTTTTACCTTGTCCAGACTAGTTTCAAGGAACTTGGGGAGGTGGGTTTGGGCATGTACGCTTAGGGTATATAAGGTTTTCACAAAAACTGGTCGGGGTCCTTGGCTAAGAGGAGACTCTGCCTTGGGCCCGCCGGTGTAATAAACTGCACTCCACTATCTGCGTTGTCCTTCTGAGTGAGTTTGTTTCCCGGAACGCGTGGCTACAACAATGCAAGGAAATTAGTACTTCCCTGGTGGCTCAGACGGTAAAGCGTCTGCCTACAATGCGGGAGACCCGGGTTCGATCCCTGGGTCGGGAAGATCCCCTGGAGAAGGAAATGGCAACCCACTCCAGTATGCTTGCCTGGAAAATCCCATTGACGGAGGAGCCTGGTTGGCTACTGTTCATGGGGTCCCAAAGAGTCTGGCACGACTGAGCGACTTCACTATCTGTCTGTCTGTCTGTCTGTCTGTCTATCTATATACCATAGAAGGGGCTTCTCTGGTGGCTCAGTGGTAAAGAATCTGCCTGCCAATGCAGGAGACACGGTTCAGTCCCTGGGTCAGGAAGATCCCCTGGAGAAGGAAACGGCAACCTACTCCAGCATTCTTGCCTGGGAAACCCCACGGAGAGAGGATCCTGGTGGGCTGTAGTCTCTGGGGATCACAAAGGAGTCGGACATGACTTAGCGACTAAACAACAACAAATACTATAGAATGATTCTCAGAATATATTAAAAGCAAAAAAAGGAACTTCCATAAATACCTATGTATAGATACACATACATTCTGTTACAGCATTTGTGAGAGAATTTTGCCAACAAACGCAAATCGTTTACATGCATACACACATTCACAGGGGTGTAGCTTACTCTCTGATTTCATTTTGGCTGTCGGCAAGAGGATTTAGTTTAAAAGAGTAATCCATTTCCCTCTAACCCGCTGCGTCAGCATTCATGCTCATTTTGCGGTTCCTTCCTTGCTCCATCCTTGAGTATTGTGTTGGGGAGGGCAGGGCAACTAATCCTTGCCGGTTCTCCTAAGCCGCTTGCTCCCGCCCGCTCATCGCGCGCCCTCTGGTGGTGGTAACGTGTAGCGCTGTGAACCCATAACATGGGCGGGAAAAGCAGAAAAGAGTTGCTGATTTTCCCTGGCAGTCTGCCCTGAATTTTTGACTCTGGGCTGGGGGTTGGTCGTCTCGCCAGATCTCGCCAGTGGGAGAAGTCTTTACCTTCTTTGTTTTTTAAGTTGTTCCTATCTGGGGTTTTCAAATTTAGCACCTAAAAACACTAGGTGCCTGGCTGGATTTGAATTTTAGTATATATCACGGATCAGTTTTTTACGAGTATGTTGTGTAATTGCATGGAACACGTGAAGGTGTTAGTCGCTCAGTCGTGTCAGACTCCTTGTGACCCCATGGGCTGTAGCCCGCCAGGCTCCTCTGTCCGTGGGAGCCTCCAGGCAAGAATACTGGAGTGAGATTGCCATTCCCTTCTCCAGGGGATCTTCTTGACCCAGGGATCGAACCCACATCTCCTGCATTGAAGGTAGGTTCTTTACCATCTGAACCACTAGGGAAACCCCTGCATGGAACATACTTATTCACCCTTTATCTGAAATTCAAATTCCTGAATTTTGTGCGTCCCCAGTGGAAGAGGCGCCTGTTGACCTGGGGGAGGGGAGTAAAGAAATGAGTGGGAAAGGGAGGAAGAAGGCTGGGGAGTGGGAATGAGTGAAGGAAAGGAGTGTGGGCTCAGGTGAGTCCTTTGGTTCAGGAGGTGATATCTGACATCAGTTTTCTGTGCAGCTGGGGTTGTCAAGGTCCCTTGTTCTGGACAGCGCTGAGCACCCTAAGCTGAAATCACTCTGAAAGTCAGATGATCTTAACTCTGAAAGTCTGATGATTCTAATGTCATTGGTTTAGGGGAAGCATAGGCCTGGCACATTTTTTAAAGCCTCCAGGCAATTCAAATTTGCAGGTAAGGTAGAGATTCACTGGTAAAGATCTGGTCCTGCACCGCGGTGTGTGTGTGTGTGCTTGCACACACGTGTCCCAGATGCCTTCTGTTTGAATATCCCCAAGTTCACCCGTCTGGGGGGCGGGGGTTCCTTCTTCCAGAGAGCCCACATCTGCATATTATGGAGCAGCCTGGGGCTCTTTTCCAAGTGTTCGAAGACACCCGCCCCCAGGGACTTATACTTTACGGATCACTTCCTGTCTCTGATTCCCCATTTGCACTGAGCACTCAGCCTCATTCCTGTCTCCCCCACCCCCACGGTCCCTTTCCCTGTCAACTTAAAGCTGGTTTTCAGTGACCGCCAGTGCACAGCTGTCAAGTTCAGCAGATGTTTCCTGAAGGTCTGCAATTAACAAAGGGGGGGTCATCCCCAAAGTAAATTACTCTGCCCTCAAGTCCCATATTTACTCTCACAAACCCTGCTTCCTCCAGAGGTCCGCATGCAGCTGCTAGCCAAGTTTCAAGCTGCTGTTTCCTTTTAATCAGAACAATTAAACTCTTTCCCCCTCCTCCCCCACACACATCTTTCGCCTTTTCAGGTTATTTCCAAAAGAGACACATTATCCCTGTGGAGAACTGGGTGATGCTTTTCCTAGGCAAGCCAGCTACAGTTGCAGTTGGGGTTTAACAAAAGAGCATCAACCTCTTCCTTCTACAAGCGCAAGTCTTAGGGTTATAGCAAGTCATCTTAATGTTAATAGCTAGAAGACCTTGCTGAATTCAGTGCAAATATTCTGGCCAGAGAACCAAGGCCCTTGGATGAAACCCCAAAGTTGGAAGTATCAGGGGCTCTCTGTTCCTGGGGGAAGGCAGCTGGCGTCCCAGCAGACGCTGCTAAAACCCTGGGTTTGTGCCCCCTCTTTCTGTGGGGAGAGCGGGAAAAGGAGGACAGGAGAGAGGAAGGGAGCGAATGGAATAGAAAGCAAAGGAGGTGAAGATTAAAACAAAATGACACAGGAATCTAATTTTTAAAAATGATACAAATGAAGTTATTTACACAGCAAAAACAGATTTACAGATATTAAAAACAAACTTACCGTTACCAAAGAGGAAAGGTGTCAGGGAGGGATGAATCAGGATCTTGGGATTAACATGCACACACCACTATGTATAAAAATACATAACCCACAAGGACCTCCTGGATAGCACAGGAAACTCTACTCAGTACTCTGTGATAACCTATATGAGAAAAGAATCTGAAAAAGAGCAAATAAACGTGTGTAACTGAATCACTTTGCTGTACACCTGAAACCAACTCAACATTGTAAATCAACTACACACCAATAAAAGTGAAAGAAGAAAACAAAATGATATGGGTCCTGCTAAGATAGAGTCTCTAATTGCTAAGAAAGAAGTGAGAGGGAAACAGGAGGAAGAGGAGGCGTCCTGGTGAAAAGAAGGCTGGATTCCAGCCTCTCGGCGGTCCCAGCATCCTCTGGGAGGCAGCCGCGCCAGCCTGGGAGGTATGGGTTAAACGCCTTCCAGCCAAGCTACCGGGGAAGCCATCTTCCCGAAGTCCAGCTGCAGCACGTCCTTCTCCCCTAGGTGGCCCGAGACCGCTCTGTCTGTCTCTAGGATTGCACAGGGGCTCAAGCAGTCCAGCACAATTCACCTCCTGGTCCCGCCCGCCCAGCCAGCTGCCTCTTTCTTTCCTTCCCCACATCCCTCATATTTTTCCCAAAGGAGAAAAAATGTTAAAGTTTGTTTCAAAAGTTCAGTGTGAAACTTCACTCTGTATACCCATTTTGTTGTTGTTCAATCAGTAAATCATGTCTGACTTTTTGTGACCCCAGGGACTGCAGCATGGTAGGCTTCCCTGTCCACTATCTTCCGGAGTATGCTCGAACTCAGGTCCATTGACTCAGTGATACCCATTAGATAAGTGAAAATTAAAAAGCTGGGTAATGCCAAGTGCTAGCCATGGTGTGAGGGGGAAGGAAAATTGGTTCTCTGCAAGGAGAGTGAGAAGGCACTGCCTAATGAATGAGGAGATATAGTCCCTCTTAGAGGAAAACAGAAGTATAAATTTTTGTGACCTTGGATGGGGCAATGGTTTCTTAGGTACAATACCCAAAGCACAAAAGAAAAAAAAAAATCATTAAAATGAAAAAATTGAAAGCTTTGAAGGACTGCAATGAAAAAATGAAAAGAGAATGGGAGAAAAACTTTGCAAATAATTTATCTTATGAGAAAATTGTACCTAGAATTTATAAACCATTACAACTCAGTAATATAAAAACAAACAATCCAATTTTTTAAATGAGCAAAGGATCTGAATAGACCGCTTCTTAAGGAAGATATACAAATGGCCAATAAGTACATGATAAAATGCTCAACATCACGGTCATCAGGGAAATGCAAATAAAAACCATAATCAAATATTACTTCATACCCACTAGCATGGCTGTAATCAAAGATGGCAAGAATAAGCATGGGGAAAATACGGAGGTGGGAAACTAAAACGGCGCGCTTTGGAAAAGAGTCAATGCAGAATGGACACACAGTGGCGGTTTCTCAAATGTGAAACGCGGAGGTACAGCAAGATCCAGCGACTCCACTCCTAGAGGCATAGCCAGTATACCCAAGAGACACGAGAACACGTGTCCCTGTAAAACCGTGTATGCTCATGTTCATAGAAGCGCTAGTCGTATTAGAAATAAGTGGAGGAAAACCCAAGAATCCATTGGCTTTTGAACAGATGAATGGAATGTGGTGTGTCTGTGCAATGGAACGTTATTTGTTAATAAAAGAGAATGATGTACAATACATGCCACAACATGAATGAACCTTGAAAACGTTGTGCCGATCATAAAAGTCCACGTATTGTATGATTCCATTTACATGTAGTAGGCAAATTAGGAAAATCTGTAATAGGCAGAATAAGCTAACCTACAGACAGAGAAAGTAGATTAACGGTTGCCTTAGGACTAGGGGACGGAGAAGGTGATGGCGCCCCACTCCAGTTCTCTTGCCTGGAAAATCCCATGGAAGGAGGAGCCTGGGAGGCTGCAGTCCATGGGGTCGCCAGGAGTCGGACACGACTTGAGTGACTTCACTTTCACTTTTCACTTTCATGCATTGGAGAAGGAAATGGCAACCCACTCCAGTGTTCTTGCCTGGAGAATCCTGGGGACGGGGGAGCCTGGTGGGCCGTCATCTATGGGGTCGCACAGAGTCAGACACGACTGAAGTGACTTAGCAGCAGCAGCAGGACTAGGGGAAGTAAGGTAAGCAAGTGAAGTCACTCAGTTGTGTCTGACTCTTTGCGACCCCATGGACTGTAGCCCACCAGGCTCCTCCATCCATGGGATTCTCCAGGCAAGAATACTGGAGTGGGTTGCCATTTCCTTCNACTGAAGTGACTTAGCAGCAGCAGCAGGACTAGGGGAAGTAAGGTAAGCAAGTGAAGTCACTCAGTTGTGTCTGACTCTTTGCGACCCCATGGACTGTAGCCCACCAGGCTCCTCCATCCATGGGATTCTCCAGGCAAGAATACTGGAGTGGGTTGCCATTTCCTTCTCCAGGGGATCTTCCCGACCTAGGGATCGAACCCAGTTCTCCTGCATTGCAGGCAGATGCTTTAACCTCTGAGCCACCTGGGAAGCCCAGGACTAGGGGAAGGTGGGGATTAAAGGGTGAATAGATAAGGGGTGTGGGTTTTCTTTTTTACTCTGAGGAAGATGTCCTAAAATCAACTGTAGTATTGGATGCACAGCTGTGTGAATACCCTAAAAGCTGTTGAACATTATACTTTAATTGGATAAATTGTATGGTATATGAGATTATGGTACCATGTTTGTCATGAGATTCCAACTAGTTAATTGAGATGATCTCTAACCTGAACTCTGAGTTTCCTAGTAGAGCAAAGAAAAATAAAGCCGAGATTCTTAAGATATCCTCTCATGGCATCTTTCAATTCCCAAGGGAAAATTCCAAAGCATGTTTAATAAAAAGTAATTCTATAAGGGTCCAAAGATATTCTTATTATCATGTTAGAAATATTTACAGAAGTAAATTTTCACCCAAAGAGGATACGACTAACTTGGGCAGTAAGAACTGTGGGTCTGTAATGTGTTAGTTTCCCTTCAGTGTCGGGTAGAAATGTGTACCTGACCAAGTCAGGGAGGGAAGTCCATTTGCCTGGCCTACAACTTTGACTGAAGGTAAGTTTATGGGTAGGAGTTTAATAAGATGATGACATGGGCAAATATTTTATATGAACCCACCTTCAAAGATTAACATGGAAAGCTGGGGGTTTATTCTTGATTAGAAGAGGGTAGGTGAAGGCAAAAAGGGCAAGGCCAGGGTAGAGGATGAACTGATAGATGAGGTCAGACAGGATCAGGCAAAGACTTTCTTAACTGCTGGTGGCAGTGTCCCTGCTAAGAAGGAAACAGTCTTAGGGAAAACATCTTCACGAGATGCTTGGGGTGTAAGGTGTGACTCAGATTCCAAGGGCGCGGACAAGAACCCAAGCAATAAAGATATTTTTATCCTTTTTCCTAAGAGGGGGAGATAGGCAAGAGCCCAGGGTGGAGGTAGTGTGGGGGGTCTTGTGGGGCAAACGGACCAGGAGAAAGTGCCTTCAGACTCCACAGCCCGCGGCCGCTTATGGAGAGCAATGCCTAGTGTCCGGATGAAAAGTGTTGGAGTTGCTGAGACGTGAAACCCTCCTAATCTCCCTCCGTGCCCTTGAATTGCAAACCCATCTCTTGATTCCAGTGAGTTCTTGGTGTCAGTGAGCTCTTGTGGAAACCAAGGGAGGAGATGAGCTTCCCAGTGCACCCAGGGCAGGGACACAGAGGGGCACCTGGGCTGAGCACTTCGAGTCTCTTGCTTCCTTGGAGAGCTGGGTAAATCTGAAGGTCTCTGAACTGCCCGGGGTATGCTATTAGGGTGCAATCCAATCATACGAGGGGCTGGGGAGGTCCTATGTCTTCTGCCTTTCAAAACAGTCCCCAAGATACCAGCAAAACATGTTACAAATATTCTTTATCTTCTTCTTCCCTTCCCCCTCCTCCCTCTCCTCCTTCCCCGCCTCTCTTCCCCGCTTCTTCTTCTACCTCCTCCTCCTTCTTCCACTCATAGCTCCTAGGAGGAACCAATGGAGACCTCACCTCCCTGTGAAACATCTAACTTTGCCAAGTGGCTATGCAATAAGCGTTCAGATAGGATGTTGGTCCCAGACCCTTGGGAGCTCCTTTAAAATGGCCTGAGGGGGACTGATGGATACTGGTGTGTCCATCTCTGGATGAGTTACTGATTGCATAGACTAAACTTTTGTTTAAAAAATCCCCAAAGTGATGGAGGGAAGTAAACATAGGTAAATAGATTTTAAAAAGATGTGAGCCCAGCTGAGATGCCGAGGCTTGTAAGAAGGTGATGCCAGGAGGCAAACAGGGAAGGCAAAATGTGAAACTCAATCTGTTCACTTTGTAAAATAACCTTGATATTGTCAGTCTTAGACTTACAGGAAAAAATCGAAAAGAATACTGAGAGTTTCCATTTATTCCACACCCAGTTTTCTCATTATTAACATCTTAGGTTCAGTTCAGTTCAGTTCAGTCGCTCAGTCGTGTCCGACTCTTTGCGACCTCATGAATTGCAGCTCGCCAGGCCTCCCTGTCCATCACCAACTCCCGGAGTTCACTCAGATTCATGTCCATCGAGTCCGTGATGCCATCCAGCCATCTCATCCTCGGTCGTCCCCTTCTCCTTCTGTTTCACTAAATCATCTTTTGCAAATGACTAAATGAATATATTGAATAGTGACCAACTCACAAGTGCCATGTCTCATTTTTTTTAATCCTATTGTGGAAAAAGATAATCAATCAATGTTGACAGTGGTGCCAACCCTACCATCACATTGTGAGATATTAAAGGGACTGAACCATATTTGTTTATTTCTAATAAGTAAAATATTTATTCCAGATCCAAACATCCTGGCAAGAGCATTAGTGACATATGACAATTAAGGTGATAGTAATGCTGCTATTTGCAGTCAATTTCAGGGGGTCGTGTTGGGTAATCACGTGCTCTCTCACGCAACACTGGGCAGACATGCATGTGCTCTATTCCTTCTATTGCTGTGATCTTTTCTAACAAGTCTGTTTATTTTTGCTTTGCGTAGATGGATCTGTGGGTTTTACAAAGAGTCGATTCAGATCATTAAATCCTACACAAGGCTGAATAACCAAACAGAAAAATCTGTCCACAAAATGCTAAGATCCTTCCTCTGACTCAGAACCTTGCTTTTCTCAGTCTTTGAGTCATCACGTGGAAGATGGCTTTATTTGTTTAATTCCAGATTTATAGTGGCTTTTGCCTGAAATGGATGCGTGCAAAGAGGAATAATTTATTGGGTGAGAAAGATCAGGCTTTAATTTGCAAAGCCATAAAAAGCTTAAATGGTTTTCTCAACTGAGGAGGGAAGAGAGAGAGTAAGATATTAGTTTTATTCTATGTATTTTAACATAAGCAATGTGTGTGTGTATGCTCAGTCCTGTTGGACTCTATGACCTATGGACCATAAGCTGCCAGGCTTCTCTGTCCATGGAATTATCCTGACAAGAATACTGAATTGGGTTGCCATTTCCTCCTCCAGGAGAATCTTCCTGACCCGAGGATCAAACTCACGTCTCCTGTACCTCCTGCATTGGCAGGTGGATTCTGTACCACTGTGCCACCTGGGAAACCAACAAAAGCAATGCCTAACATGGAAATAGCAAGAGTAGGGAAAGGGGAGAAGGCGTTTCTGCAGAGGACTTTAGCTGCATGAGGAAAGAGTTTGCCCTATGGTGCAATGCTCCAAAAGCTCTAAGCTAATCAGAACCCTCATGTGAGGAGAGAAAACAAGGAACTTCTTTTTAGGAAAGCCATGGAGGAAGTCTAGGGAAGGCAATGGCACCCCACCCCAGTCCTCTTGCCTGGAAAATCCAATGGACGGAGGAGCCTGGTGGGCTGCAGTCCATGGGGTCGCTAACAGTCAGACAGACTGAGCGACTTCACTTTCACTTTTCTCTTTCATGCATTGGAGAAGGAAATGGCAACCCACTCCAGTATTCTTGCCTGGAGAATCCCAGGGATGGGGGAGCCTGGTGGGCTGCTGTCTATGGGGTCACACAGAGTCGGACACGACTGAAGTGATGTGTATAAGAGACAGTTCATGCATTGGAGAAGGAAATGGCAACCCACTCCAGTATTCTTGCCTGGAGAATCCCAGGGATGGGGGAGCCTGGTGGGCTGCCGTCTATGGGGTCACACAGAGTCAGACACGACTGAAGTGACTTAGCAGCAGCAGCGGCAGCAGGAAGGAAGTCAAGGCTCTGCTTGAGTCTTGTAGCCCTGTCAGTCTTCATTCCCCTCCTTGAACACCCAAGCGAACTAAGTTAAAAATAACATTTACTGTGCAATAGCATGGCAAGATAAATGCCATCCCAATAAACACATAATCTATATAAAATATGTTTTTGATAAAGGAACTTCCTTTGGACTCTCCTAGCTTCCTTTCCAGTAAGCTTGCCACTCCTAAATTCATGGTGAATAGAACTTCTAGGGCTGTGACTGCCTGTGAAGTATATACTTAAAGGTCCATCCTGTAAAGGTTTTGGGAACAAGCAAAGTTTTCTCCAAGCAGTGGTTGGCAGGAGTGCAGGAACTACATTTCCAGGGCTTGCATTGCCTCGGAAGTAAAGCTCAGAAAGAAGACAAACATTCTTTATTTGCAACATGAAGTCACCACATTGGAATTGGCCATCAAGACAATCAACAAACACCATCAAATAAAATGATTATTGCCACCCTTCTTACCCCACTGCAGTGTCCTCTTCCCAAACTACAGAACCACACTGCTCACCTGGCCTGACCTCAGGCTAAGATACTCAGTAGACGAGTCATTAAATATAAGCATGCCATTCGACCTAATTACTTTCAAATTGATTTTTTTTTTTTGGCATAGTCAATAAAGCAGAAATAGATGTGCACATCTTAGGTTAGCATGGTATATTTATCAAAATTAATGAATATTGACATATTATTATTAACAAATATCAGTTAAGATGTCCTTGCATGTTCAGTCCCTTAGTCATGTCCGACTCTGCGATCCCATGGACTGTAGCCCGCCAGGCTCCTCTGCCATGGGACTTCCCAGGCCAAAATACTGGAGTAGGTTGCCATTCCCTTCTCCAGGGCGTCTTCCCGACCCAGGGGTCAAACCTGGTCCCCCGCACTGCAGGCTGGTTCTTTACTGTCTAGGCCACCAGGAAAGCCCCCAAGGTGTCCTTGGTTTTGACCTAGTGTGTTTTTCTGCTCCAGTGCCCCATCTAGGATCTCGCCTTATTTAGTCTTCTTAAGTCTCCTCTCCGGGGAAAGCAATGGCACCCCACCCCAGTACTCTTGCCTGAAAAATCCAATGGACGGAGTAGCCTGGTAGGCTGCAGTCCATGGGGTTGCTAGCAGTTGGACAGACTGAGCGACTTCACTTTCACTTTTCTCTTTCATGCACTGGAGAAGGAAATGGCAACCCACTCCAGTATTCTTGCCTGGAGAATCCCAGGGATGGGGGAGCCTGGTGGGCTGCCGTCTATGGGGTCACACAGAGTCAGACACGACTGAAGTGACTTAGCAGCAGCAAGTCTCCTCTCGGCTGCGACAGTTTCCCAGGACTCCCCTTGCCTCTATGACTTTGACAGTTGGAGAAGTACTGGTTTTGTATTTTATCTGTTATTTTCCCCGTGATTAGATTGAAGTTATAGGCTTTGGGAAGGAAGATCACAGAGACAAAGTGTCCTTCACACCGCCTCATGCCAAGGGAGCATACTTTCCACCTGACTCGTCGCTGCTGACATTGACCTTGACACCTGGCTGCGGTGGTGTCTGTCAGTCTGTCAAGTTACCTTTTCCCCGTTTCCATAGGTTGTCTTTGGAGGAAGTCACTGTGTGACTCAGAGGGCTCCCCTGGTGGCATGGATGGTAAAGAATCTGCCTGCAACGCAGGAGACCCGGGTTCAATCCCTGGATCAGGAAGACCCCCGGAGAAGGGAATGGCAACCCACTCCAGTACTCTTGCCTGGAGAATCCCATGGAGGGAGGAGCCTGGTAGGCTACAGTCCATGGGGTCGCAAAGTGTCAGGCATGAGTGAGGGGCGATTGCAAACGCACTGTTTTCGCCCACACTTAAAGAACAGGAAGTTGTGTTACCCCTCCTGAGGGAGGAGTAGCTACGTCAATTTTGTAGCCCCGGGCTGTTTCAAATGTACCACTCAGGCTGGCTGACAAGCCTTGGAGTCTTGACACCAAAATCCCATGAGTTTTCCAAACAATAGTGGGAAAGTGTTCTCCTGCTCTGAGCAGATTGTTTAGGGAAAAAAAAAGATAAAGCAACTATAAAACCACAGCAAAATCATCTGTCCCAAGAGTATCTCTCCTCTTTCCTCTCTTCTTTGAACAGATGGCCAGGGCTGAGTAGCGTGTCCAGAACTCGTGAGATGCCAGGCACCCCTGTGAATGCCCCAGAAGCACCTGGTCAGGGAGTGGGGGAGCTCTTGGGGCTTGTGAGCAGGTCTCAGCTCTGGGTGCATGCCATATTTGGATCGAGAAAGATGGTGCTGACGAACCTATCTGCAGGGCAGCAGTGGAACATAGAGAGCAGACTGTGTGGACACAGTGAGGGAAGGAGAGGGCGGGACGAATTGAAAGAGTGCCATTGGGACATATACATACCATTTGTAAAATAGATGGCCAAATGGGGATTTGCTGTGTGACCCAGGGAGTTGAAACCTGGTGCTCCGTGAGGACCTAGAGAGGAGGGACAGAGTGGGCAGTGGGAGGGAGGTTCAAGACGGAGGGGGCATACGTACACCGATGCCTGATTCATGTTGCTGTATGGCAGAAACCAACACAGTGCTGTCAAGGGATTATCCTCCAACTAAAAATGAATAAATTTTTTAAAATTAAAGAAAAGAAAAAAGAATTTTTCCACTCTGTGATGAAACGAAAGGCTCTTTGGGGTTGGGCTGTGTAATGAAAGGCAAACGCGATTTGGAAAAAACCAAGATCTGGCTATAATGGGAAAGGTTATTTTTACTGCAGGGGCCAGGTCATCTGTTAAAATGCTGCCATTGCCAAAGTTTGTCTGGCCCTCAGAAACGTTACGGGCACTTTTCCTTATGGAGTTTATTTGCTTTGAGCGTCTCAAGGAGTTAAGTGAGAGCCTGGCCAAGGTCACGCAGTCCCTGCCAGCGGAGGTGGTGGCCACTAAGGGCTGGGGCTTGTTGGCCACATCTGCTTCCTGGGGCTGTGCGGGCCAGCACACAGGCCACGGGAGACATGAATTCTGGGTTGCTCTGTCCTTTTCTCAGACTTGAGATGCCAGTTCCTTGCAGCAGTCACGTGCCCTGTGCATGGCTCCTTTGCAACTGGACAGAAAATATTCTCTGACGGCTGTCTGTGGTGGGGTTCAGGGTTGAGCAAGTTTTTGCATTCCTGAATGAAGATGTGCCTAGATAACCCATCACCCTCCTTGCAGTTGTTTGAAATGAGCTTTCAGATGCTCCCAAATGCTTGTTGCAGTCTTCCCCGCCTCTTCCACAGAGATGGACAGAATGACACTAAAGAGACCCTGGCAGACAGACACAGCGGGGTAGGGATCCTGGACTCTCACTCGAGGTTGCTCCTCTGGTGAGTCCCTGAAATCTCTCTGATCCCCGGTCTCTCTAACTGCAGGCGGGGGTGGTGTGAAGGTGGGTTGCAAACAACAAAGAGAGTTCACATAGAAGACTGCATCTCCTCTTCTGGCAGAGCTCCCACTCTTGGTTCTTAAAGAATAAACTGCTTCCACGTCTCCAGTACTCAGAGAAAGTCTTCCTTTTGGAAATGATGCCATTTGCAGCAACATGGCTGGACTGAGAGTGACCATCTTTAATGAATGAAGTAAGTCAGACAAAGACAGATATCACACACACCTCTTACACGTGAAATCTAAAAAATGATACAAATGAACGTGTTTACAAAACAGAAACGCACTCATAGACTTCGAAAGGGAATTTCTGGTTGCCAAAGGGGAGAAACACTGGGGGAGGGATAAATTAGGAGTTTGGGATTAACATAATATTGTCATTGTTTAGTCAGGTTGTGTGTGACTCTTGCAACCCCACAGACTGTAACCTGCCAGGCTCCTCAGTCCTTGGGATTGTTCAGACAAGAATATTGGACTGGGTTGCCATTTCCTGCTGCAGGGAATCTTCCCGACCTAGGGATCAAACCCAAGTCTCCTATATCAGCAGACAGATTCTTTAGCGCTGAGCCACCTTGGAAGCCTGGGATTGACGTATACACACTGCTATTGGAGAAGGCAATGGCACCTCACTCCAGCACTCTTGCCTGGAAACTCCCATGGACGGAGGAGCCTGGTGGGCTGCAGTCCATGGGGTCGCTAAGAGTCAGATACGACTGAGCAACTTCACTTTCACTTTTCACTTTCATGCATTGGAGAAGGAAATGGCAACCCACTCCAGTGTTCTTGCCTGGAGAATCCCAGGGATGGCGGAGCCCAATGGGCTGCCGTCTGTGGGGTTGCACAGAGTCGGACACTGAAACGACTTAGCAGCAGCAGCAGCATGCATAAAACAGATGATCTACAAGGACCTACTGTATAACACAGGGGACTCTACGCAATGCTCTGTAATGACCTGTATGGAAAAAGAATCTGAAAAAAAAAGAATATATGTATATGTATAACTGAATCACTTTGCCATACACCTGAAACGAACATAAAATTGTAAATAATTATATTCTACTATAAAATAAAAATTAAATTTAAAAATGATATTTAAAAATTCTTCATTTGGGGGGACAATTTTAGGTTCATATAAAATCAAGAGGAAGGTTAGAGATTTCCAGTATACCCGCAGCCTCCACATGTGACCAGCCTCTCCTGTTATCTATATCACTTACCAGAGTGGTACATTTGTTAGCAAAGATGGACCTATATTGACATGTTATAATCACCCACAGTCTAGAGTTTCTTAAGATTCTTGGTGTTGAACAGTCTATGGGTTTGGATGAAAGTATAATGATATCAAGAGGAAGGTTAGAGATTTCCAGTATACCCGCAGCCTCCACATGTGACCAGCCTCTCCTGTTATCTATATCACTTACCAGAGTGGTACATTTGTTAGCAAAGATGGACCTATATTGACATGTTATAATCACCCACAGTCTAGAGTTTCTTAAGATTCTTGGTGTTGAACAGTCTATGGGTTTGGATGAAAGTATAATGACATGTATTTATCATTATAATGTCATACACAGTATTTTCACTGCCTCAAAAGTCCTGTGTTCTGCTTGTCCCTCTCTGCCCAACCTCTGGCCACAACTGGTCTTTATACTGTCTCCATAGTTTTGCCTCTCTGTTTTTTGGCCAGAATATCATCTAGATGGAATCACATAGCATGTAGCCTTTTCAGTTGGCTACTTTTGCTTAGTAATTTGCATTTAAGTTTCTTCCATGTCAGTCTGTGGCTTGATGGCATCTTTCTTTTCAGTGCTGAGGGATATTCCATTGTCTGGATGTACCACAGTGTATTTATACATTTACTTACTAAAAGACGTCTTGATTGCTTCCAGATTTTGACCATTATTACTAAAGTCCTTGTAAGTATCATGTGCAGGTTCTGTTTGGATATAGCTTTGACTCAGGGCAAATAGCAAGGAGCACGATTGCTGGATTGTATGGAAAGTATATCTCTAGTTTCGGAAGAAGCCACCAGTCTTCCAAAGCGGCCACACCATTTTTTCAAATTGAAGTAGAGTTGACTTACAGTATTATATTAGTCTCAGGTATACAACATAGTGATTTGGCATTTTCAAGATTATGATCCATATAAAGTTAGTGTAAAATATTGGCTATATTCCCTGTGCAGTGTGTTACATCCTTGTATCTTACCTATTTTATACGTAGTAGTTTGCACCTCTCGATTCTCGGCCCCTGCTGTGCCCCTTCCTCTTCCCTCCCCCCCTCCCCCCGCCGGCAGCCATTAGTTTGTTCTCCCTCTGTGAGTCTATTTGTTTCGTCCTGTTTTTGTTTCCTTTTTCAGATGCCATGTGTAAGTGAAAGCGTGCAGTGTTTGGCCGTGCCCCTCCCCACAGGACGAGAGTCAAGGGGTGTGAGCACCCGAATCCTCTGTTGCCTCTGCTTCTCCGCCAGGCCTCGGGTGCTCTGTACACTGGGATCCCTTCCCCAGAGGGCTTCCAGGGGGGACCCGGGTGACCCTGATCAAAGTATGCTGGAAAGAGCGGAGATGAAGCGCCCCAGACAAACCCACTGTAATGACCTGCTCGGGCTGCAATGGCAACACACCACAGTCTGGGCAGCTTAAACAACAGACATTTCTTCTTCTCGTTTTGGAGGCAGCCAGTCCAAGACCATGCGTGCCATCATGGTGAGCACCCTCCTCCTGGCTTGCAGAGGGACGCCTTCTCACTGCATTCTCACGTGGTGAGGAGACAGCATGCCAGCTCCCCGGTTTGTTTCTGTTCTTATAAGGACACCAATTCCATCGGATCTCGGCCTCACCTAAGCTGAATTACTTCATAAAAGCCCTGTCTCCAAATACGATCATATTGAGGGTGGGGGCTTCAACGTACAAATTTAGAGGGGGGAGACGTTCAGCCCACGGAAATGTTCAGCCCACAGTGCTTACCAAGAAAAACATGGGCGGCTGCGTGGCGAATAATTCAGGCTCCACACTTGAAAGCTGGTGGAAGCGACTCAGGGTCTCATCCAGGAGAATCACGTCTGAACATAAACCAGAGGAACCCACTTTGGAGCCTGAGTGTGGGACATTGCCACAGAACAGCAAGGACTCCCCTGAGTGGCGTGCGTGTCAGAGGCCTGGGGCTCTGCAACACCTCCGCAGTGCCCCGCTCGTTCTCACTGCTCAGCCTGCCCGCAGGCCTCTCTCCAGCCTCGCCCGTTGGCCCCCACCGTTCCCATTCCTCTGCCCGGAATCTACTGCCCTCTTCTCCTTGGGAGAGACTCATTTCCTTCCTTGTCTCCTGGTCTCTAAACCACTCAGTCAAATTGTTTTTCATTTGAACCTTTGCTAGGGGTCTCATCCTCCACCCTGATCATTCTATCAAAGTATTTCTTTCAAGGAGATGGGATGGTCTCCCTCTGAGGACCCTGGCAGAGGGCCCTGTCTCCATCCTTCTACGTACAGGACTGAAAGTAGGGCCGTGATGGGCTTGTGATGCCCGGCTGCTCTATTTCCATCTTGTCTCTGCACCCACAGTTGACGTGAGCTCCCCAGAGGCGGCCTGACACTTCACTAGGCCCGCCAGGGCCTGGCTTCCAGAGCGCAGACGGTGGGTGCGTGTGGAACGGCTGAATGGGCGCTGCCCTGGGTCTCTGCTGGGTTCCCGGGAACAGGGGGATACTCTCTGGACTGCTCTGCACCGAGCTCCCTCCTGGGAATGGCCCTTTTCTAGCTCCCTTTGGTCATTTCCACTTGAATCTTCGCCCGAAGGCTTTTGAGGAGCTCTGTTCTGAGCTTTTCCCTAGCAACACAGCGTTCTCAACTTTGGCATTTAAAACTATCCTTTTCATGTTGTTTCACCTTAAACAGAAAGGGAGCAAAGTGACTCCAGTGCCAAGATTAATGGGGGAACATCCTTCCCTCAAATATTCCTGATCAAGGCCTGAGGTCCATCTCTGAAGTAAAACAGAATATAAATTCAGAGTTTGTGCAAAGGTATCTAAATCCACAAGAAACCAAGAGGTAATGTTCTTTATCAGGTCAGTTACTAGCTTAGACAACTGTCTAATTTTAAACGTTCACACAATGTCACCTTAAACAAAAAAAAATTAAGACAGCTGTGCAGAGTAGAGTTATAAATACACAGACACACACACACGTGTGCGCGCCTATGTGTACGTGGGACTTCCCTGCTGGTGGTCCAGTGGTTAAGAATCCGACTTGCAATGAGAGGACTCAGGGTTGATCCCTGGTCAGGGAGCTAGGATCCCACATGTCGTGGGGCCGCTAAGCCTGTGCACCCATGCTCCACAACTAGAGAAACACTTGCACCTCAGTTTGAAGACCCAACACAGCCAAATACATATATATATATAACTAAACTGCCTACCAAATCAGTAAGCAAAGGATGTCGCCATCCTCAAGCCTTTATATGACAGCTGCCTGGATGGTGAGCCCTGAGGGACCTCAGGGTGGAGACAAAGGGGCTTCCCACCGCCAAGCCCATCTAGTGGGTATCAAACTGCGGCCACCCCTGCATGGTACACCTGAGGAAACTTCGGGTAAGAAAACAGGATGCTGGGCGGAGAGGGCTGAGGTGCACATCAAAGGAAGCATGTTGGTGAGCCTGGAGTCTTGCATCTTCCTATACA
>SJYX01023677.1:192580-266677 GCA_006410675.1 Oreotragus oreotragus
GGGTCCACGCTCAGCCCTGCCACCTAGGAGCGATGTGATCCTTGGGCACCTTACTTAACCTCTAGTCTCTACTCCTTCAGTTGTAAAATGAAGATCAGACTGCAGACCCGATTGGGTGGTTTTGAAGGTGAAGTGAGTGAGTGCTTGCAAAGTAGTGTGTGAAGTCCTGAGATGTGCTCCATCCATGCCCTTGTCCTTCAGAGAAACACTTCCCACTTGGATTCTTCTTTCTGTCTCCATCTGTGGAGCCATTCAGCAAACGTGCTTGCTTCACTGAGGGTGGTGGAGCTTGCTTGGTATAGGCAAAGGCAGGGTCAGAGGAGCTGGAGTGGCTCTGGGGGTTGACGCCAGGGCAGGCAGGGGTGATTTTCCAGCAGGGAGCAGGGTGAAAGCTGGGGTTCAGAGCTACATGGGATTCTGACTCCAGGCATCCCTCCAGCTCTGTGATTTGGGGTGGGTCGTCTTACTGAGACTCGGTTTCCTCTTCAGTGATGGCAGCCATCAGCTGGGGTAGGGAGAGTGTTCATGAGATGCTGTGTGTACCTGAGGTGTGGACTTTTGTCAAAACTGCTGCTGTGGTCACTCCTGAGGGCCCAGGGGGCATTGAGAGACAGATGCTGGCTCTGGGGAGGGTGGGATGGTGCCAGGGCCAGCTTGGAGGGGGTGAGATAGACGTGGGGGACTCGGCCCGTATGCCTTCTGGTTTTAGCAGCCCGTGTGCTGCCTTGCCTGGCCAAGGGCCTTTCGTGGCCTGCTCTGTTCCTGGGCTTGGTCTTTATTTCCATCAAAGCAGGCTGCCACCCTCTACCTGGCCTCCTTTGAGGCTGGTGGCCTGAGGGCCAGCAGAGAGCACGTATTTACTCACACCACCTCTGTCTGTTTATGGAGGTGGAACTGAGGAGACCAACTGAGGAGACCACCAAACTGTGTGGCTGGGCCTGGGTGGCTGCCCCACAAAACCAGCATTCAAGCTACACTTGGTTGGAAAACTCAGGGTGGAAGCAGAGAGAGATACAAGTGGAGGTCAGGCCAGGATCTGGTTCAGACAGAGAGTGAAACAGGCAGTAATAATGACTGCTATTTTGTAAGTCCTTACTACATACTAGATGGTACTGAGGGTTTCCTAGGCATTATCTCAGTATTTTCCTCCACACAAGGAAGCAAGCAGAGAGGCGAGAAACTTGTCCAAGGCTGCTCAGCTACTTTTTTAGAGAAGCTGGGTTTTGGCCTGATCTCTCTAAAGTCTGTGTTATCTCCAGCTTGGTTATTTTGCCTCCCCAGGTAAAAATAATACCAATACTTCCTTTTTTAAATTTATTTTTTTAATTGGCTTCCCAGCTGGCTCAGTGGTAAACAATCCACCTGTCAGTGCAAGAAACGAAAGAGATGTGGGTTCGATCCTTGGGTCAGGAAGATCCTCTGGAGTTGGGAATGACAACCCACTCCAGTATTCTTGGAGTATACTTTGATCCTGGAGGATCCCATGGACAGAGGTACCTGATGTGCTTCAGTTCATGAGGTCACAAAGAGTCGGACACAACTGAGTGACAAAGTACACAGCTGATTTAGTGTTGTGTTAATTTCTGCTGTACAGCAAAGTGACTCAGTTATACATATATATACATGCTTTAAAAATTGTTTTTAATACCAGTAGTTTCTGTTTAAAGAATTTCTATAGTCTTCAAGGCAGTTTTGTAGGTGGGGAGACTGATGTTCAGAGAGACCAGTCACTTGCTTGCCCATGGACACACAGGTAGGAAGTGACAAAGCTAGGGTGCTTTACCCACCTCCTCCAAATTGTGTGGGAATGAGCCTGGTGGGTGGGCCAAGCAGCTTTCTTCTGATGAAAACTCTTCCTTTAGGAAAATGCATGGCAGCATCCTGGTGGTTCCCTCTTCCGTCATAACCGTGGGGTGGATCTGGAAAGATGGGTCTGTCATCTCTATTTGGCTCTGTGATAAGAACCAAGAGCTGCGTGCGTGTGTGCGTGCGTGCATGCTAAGTCATGCACACATGCATGACTTAGTCATAACTTAGTCATGCTTGAGTCATGTCCCACTCTGCAATCCCGTGGACTGTAGCCCACCAGGCTCCTCTGTCCATGGGAGTNCTGTGATAAGAACCAAGAGCTGCGTGCGTGTGTGCGTGCGTGCATGCTAAGTCATGCACACATGCATGACTTAGTCATAACTTAGTCATGCTTGAGTCATGTCCCACTCTGCAATCCCGTGGACTGTAGCCCACCAGGCTCCTCTGTCCATGGGAGTCTCCAGGCAAGAATCCTGGAGTGGGTTGCCATACCCTCCTCCACGGGATCTTCCCGACCCAGGGATCCAACCTGTGTCTCCTCTGTCTCTTGAATTGGCAAGTGGGCTCTTCACCACTAGCGCCATCTGGGTGCCACACATTCTCTCATCAGCAGCTCCATGAGGTAGGAACCGCCCTATCCCCCCATGTTACTGATGAGAAAACAGAGGCTCAGGGAGTTAGGAGGGTCTGCCTCAGGTCACCTGGCTACTGAGGGGTCTGTGCGGTGCATTCACCCAGTTGGGTTTCCCTCCAGAGCCCAGACTGGTGGCCGCCGCCTTCTGTCTTCTGCATCACCCCAAACTGCCGGGACCTCCTGTCTCCAGCCCTCCTCGTGCCCGGCTGCATCCACACCCCTGCCTTCACAAGTCTCTTTTTCCCTTTTCCCTCCTCTTTTGGATCTTGTTCTAGTTCCATGCCTCGAGCTGGGCTCCCTGACCTCCTTGCCCTGGCTCTGCTGTCCTCAGGCCAGCGGGCAACTGGGCTGCTCGGTTCCATTAGCCAGCTCTGGGCTAGCCCTGGCTTCCATTTCTGTAAAACGAGGGTGTGATGGCTGCTCTGCACTCTGCCCTCTGGTTAAACGAATCATCAGCAAGACACCGGTAGCTGCTATTGTTACCTTGAGCAATTACAGTATCCAGTGAGTGCTTACTACGTGCCCTGCACGGACAGGTGCTCTGCAGGCACCATCACACTTGATAAAGGATGGAAAAGGGCAAACTAAGGGACATGAGGGCTTCCCTCGTGGCTCGGGGGTAAAGAGTCTGCCTGCAATGTAGGAGACGCAGGTTCGATCCCTGGGTTGGGAAGATCCCCTGGAGGAGGGCATGGCAACCCACTGCAGTATTCTTGCCTGGAGAATCCCATGGACAGAGCAGCCTGGTGGCTACAGTCCACTGGGTGGCGGAGTCAGACACAACTGAAGTGACTTAGCACACAACGCATGCAAGGGATGAGTGTTTCCTCTCCCGTTCCTCTTCCTTTCCTGTTTCTAGCCTATCCCTTGTCTATCCCCACGGAGCAGAGTGCCACATCTCGGAGTCTCTGGAACAAAGGACAAGAAAGCTGCCGGATAACAGGAGCAGTGGTTGAGTGGGGGGACTCTGTCCCTCTAGGAGGTAGCTGTGTCACTCATGAATGGATGGGCCACAAGCTCACACTCTGCACTCTGTTTTACCTGACAGCACCTAAAAACCATCGCCAGGGCAATCTCTGGGAACCATGCGTCTCCTTTTCCCACTTCTTACAACAACTCTTGTCAGGTTGGTGGAAGGGCCCCTCCCCCTGCTCCACTCTGCCCTGGAGTTGAACCCGCCTCGGAGGCCTCCGCTGAGTGTGGGGGTTGGACCAGCCCTGGCAAAATAGGTTAGTTCCAGGGTCTAAGCAAAGCTGCAGGGCTAGCAGGGAGTCACTGGTCTCCACACCCAGTGCCCTGGGTCATCGCCTTACTCTTCCACCGCAGGAGNGAACCCGCCTCGGAGGCCTCCGCTGAGTGTGGGGGTTGGACCAGCCCTGGCAAAATAGGTTAGTTCCAGGGTCTAAGCAAAGCTGCAGGGCTAGCAGGGAGTCACTGGTCTCCACACCCAGTGCCCTGGGTCATCGCCTTACTCTTCCACCGCAGGAAAGAATGGACACAGAGGCGTCCCTGCCTCCTCAGGTCCAGCCTTGGCATCCTCCACCTCTTGCTTGTCTGCTGTGGAGGCATGTGATGAGAACACGGCCCTGGAAGGGCCTCTCTGTTTTCCCGCATCCCCCTCTTCTCACTCCCAGAACCCAGCTGTGCACCCTGGGCCTCGCCTGATCCCCTTTCTCCTTTTCTTCCTCTGCCTCAGGCAGGAGAGGTCTGCGCTTCCCTGGGCTTCCAAGACTCGGATGTAATGCAGGGCAGTAGGCAGAGCCACCCTCTTCAGGCTGGCTTTGGTTCAAGGCTGTGCCGTCTGCGAGCTGGCTGGAGTGAACGCAGTCCCCGATGTGGTCCAGCTTGTCTCCCTGGAGTTCTGTGTCAGGGTGTAGGGCCAGAGGCTTTGCTGATCACAAAGGATCACTGTGCCAGCGTCAACTGTGCAAACATCTCCTTGGGGACTTGTAAGGAGGTGGGAGGCTGGGCCGAGGCCGGAGAGAAGCAGTCCTGGGTCTCCAGGTCACGTGGGACTCATCTGACGACTGCAAACTACAAGGTGTTCCCAGTGTGCACTTCATGAGGAAAAGTGGACTATTACAATAGTCCTTTTAGGCGATTGTAGCCAGCAGTGTTCCCTGTGTTTTCACCCACGCTTGCCGAGCGTCTAGGAAGAGCTTCGTGCTAGGAAGGAACACCAGTAAAATCCCAGCTTATTAATAACTTACGGAACATAAGTAAGTTTCTGTTAGTTTCCACAGCTTGTGGACTTTTGCCAAATTTGGCATGTACCAGGTGGTCTAGCTCGGTGATAAGAAATAAGCTGGCATCACAAAGACTCTGATGTGGTCTGCCACCCGAGGGGCCAACACTGAGCCACAGCAAGAGACCCCAAACGCTGATGGGGCCAGGGTGGGGATGACGAGAGCGCAAGAACAAAGGAAAAAGAAAGAGTGAGCTTGGCCCCAAAGCCTCTCTCTGCTGGTCTGCATGTCCAGGAGGTCGCCTCCTGATAAGCCGGAAGCCAGCTGAGCCGCCTGCTCCACCAGGCAGGGGCTGTCACGTGGTGTGCGTTTGATTCACCGCTCCCTGGCCCATTCATACCATAGGACCTTGGAGTATCGGTGAGGTCAAGGGTTTGCAAATAGTCACGGGGCCACCGGATGGGGCTGAGCAAGGTGAGCGTGCATGGAGAGAGTGGGGGCCAAGGATCAGGGTGTGGTGTCGGAGCCAGGACAGGGCCAGGGGCATCCATAGAGGCTTGAGATGGTGACAGTGATGGGAGAGGGGTTCCAAATTGTGGTACTGATCCGTTGCTAAAGTGTTCAGGATAATGGGAAAGTGGTGGGAAAATAATTACAGTTAAAGGAAGGAAACTAGCTGAATCCCAAGAGGCTCTGGAAGCAGAGGCATGTCTAGCTCTCAGATTTGATTTTTAACTACCAGCCAGAGGATCAAGCCTCCTAGGAAAAATGGAAGATTCCAAGTTGGGGGCAGGGAATGTACATGATGAGCTTGGGGCATCTTCTGGTGTCAGAAAGGAAGTGCCAAAGAGAGGTGGAGAAATGTCACAGGGACACAAAAAACAGCATGGAGGGCCAACCCCTGGCCAAATCTGGGACAGCTTGAGCATCAAAAGAAATAAGACTAAAATATAGAACACATTGATTAAATAGGAATCCATGGATCAACACAAATAGAAATAAAGAATAAACGAGGACAAGAAAAAGTTTTCATTGCAGTTTGATGGACAGGGAGGCCTGGTGTGCTGCGATTCATGGGGTCGCAAAGAGTCGGACACGACTGAGTGACAACTAGAACTGGAAAGACACCTGGGAACCTGACGCAGGAAGCAGGGTGATGGAGGTCGGTAGCCCTTGGCTTGTGACCAAGGAGAGGTGGCTTTGCTTCCCCGCTGACCCAGGGGCTGCTGCTGGCCTCAGTGTTCCATGGGCGCACACTGTCTACATCTAGGCTTCCTGTTGATTAGCTGTCCGTTAGGGAGCACGTTATTGACTGCTCAGCCTAACCAGTTCAGGGCCTGTTTCTCATCTCACTCATCGCTGTGTGTGTGTGCTCGGTTGTCTCCTCGGCTGTGCTCTCGACACACCATTTGCCCTGTTACATCAGGACCTATTTTTACCCAAGCAAAACCTTGAATGGCGTAAGAACTCAAGTCTAAAGGAAAGTAAGTAAAACCTGTCCACCACACTTGTGAATGGTATTTGAATATTTTAATCCTTTGAGGAGAACAGTTCAGTTTGACCCTGCATGAACTATGTTCCAAACTCTTCAAATGTGATTGTTTTCCTATGACCATAATCTTCCTTGCTGCTGCTGCTAAGTCGCTTCAGTCGTGTCCAACTCTGTGTGACCCCATACACAGCAGCCCATCAGGCTCCCTGTCCCTGGGATTCTCCAGACAAGAATACTGGAGTGGGTTGCCATTTCCTTCTACCCACCCCTAATGTTTGAATATAGACATTTTGACTAATTTTTGTTCTATTTCAAAAAGCACTGGGGCTGTATTTTAGCCCCTTAGAAGCTTAGAAACAATCTGTTTCTTGCCTGTTGACTTGTTTGCTTCCACGTTACCTTGTATGTAGCACAACTTGAAGGCCTTTGGATTGCTGATGATGCTGTAAGCATTCCCAGCCCTGACTGGTTTGTGCTGTATAAGATTTAGGGCTTAGTAGCCAGGTTGCTCAGAGAAGGCAATGGCACCCCACTCCAGTACTCTTGCCTGGAAAATCCCATGGACGGAGGAGCCTGCAGTCCATAGGGTCGCTAAGAGTCGAACATGACTGAGCGACTTCACTTTCACTTTTCACTTTCATGCATGGGAGAAGGAAATGGCAACCCACTCGAGTGTTCTTGCCTGGAGAATCCCGAGAACAGGGAAGCCTGGTGGGCTGCCATCTGTGGGGTCGCACAGAGTCGGACACGACTGAAGCAACTTAGCAGCAACAGCAGGAAAGTTGTTGCTGGGGCCCACTTCTGCTTTGACATGTGGAAGAATAGATATTGAGGAAAGTGGAGTCAAATGGGAGGGCTGCTGGTTTTGCTGGATTGAGGTTTTCAAATCTACCCAGGGCGTCGATTCTTTTGACCGTCCTGTTACTGTTTGTCTTTGGGAGAGTTTTGTTTGGTTCTTTTGTACAAGGTTGCATTTGGAGTGGCTGAGATTGTGAACTAGGAAAGGAATTGCCCTCTAAAGACATCATGGCTTGAACCCTCTGTGCTCAGTGCACCGTCCTTTGAAAGCACTCTCTCACGGGGCTGTACCTTGGACCAGGTGGATATTTCTTGCGCTCTCCCATGACACTTGCAGGCCAAATAATGCAATAATCTGTTTGTCTTCTCAAGGTCAGGGATGTTAGAAGCTGGAGTGGACAGAATTATTTCCCAGGTGGTGGATCCCAAACTGAACCACATCTTCAGACCGCAGATAGAACGAGCAATTCATGAGTTCCTGGCAGCCCAGAAAAAAGAAGCCGTGCCAGCACCACCTCCAGAGCCTGAAAGCCAGGACCCTGCTGCTCCATCCCAAGACGCTTCCTAAGGTCAGTGTCCCGCCTTCTGTCCAGGAGCATTCACCTCTGGCTTATAGACACAGGAAATGGATAGAAAAGGGATAAGCCATTACCAAGGTTCACGTTTCTTATCTATTCAGAAAAGTGTTTATTGCAAATGGATTTCATTTTGTTGTGAGTAATTTTTTACTGAGAACTAATTAGTAGCCTTTTCCTGTGTCAGTGAGTGTGATTTTCTGTGCCAGCAGAGCTGAACATTTAAGCCATGAATAGATGCTTCATTAGAAACCAGCTGGGATGCTGGGTATGCACACGCCAAATTCACATTAAAGTCTTGTTGTGAAATTGCCTAAATGAGTCTCTCCCCTGGACGTGAGTTAACTTGGGCTTAAGGATTTCAGTTTACCACTGTCAGTTACCATAGGATTCTTCTGCTATGAGCACCCTTTTTTTCTTTTTCACATTTGAAATTTGATTTAAAAAATCAGCTCTAGATGCACAAAACAGTGCTGTTTGCAGGGGTTGGGAAACATTAACAAACATACGCAGTTGTCACAAGTAAGCCGTGGTGGACTCTCAGCCATCGCGGGCAACCATCACAGGGTGCCTTACCCCCTCATTCTACGTTGGTGTTCTCTTTGAAAGAGTCTGTAAGAGGTCTGTTATTTTTGATTAGTAAACTAAGCATCAGTGAGTGAACAAAGCAAGAACATCAGGCTCACATGGGAAACTCATGAGACAAATTGTCCCTTTGTGCCTGTATTAGGAGAAAACCTCAATTCCATTATGGAGTGTAAACATTCGCTTCAAGTTTTTCTTTCTAGCTTAATTCCTTTGGGAACATAAAATTAATGTAACACAAAACTAACATTTTGATTTGATTATCTTTCTTTTTTAGAATATGCCTGACATGTTTTGGAAGCTGCATTGAATTAATGGTGAAGAACTAGATTCAGTTACATAAGAGTACAACTTCAGAATGAAGACAGGCCAAAGTCCTCACTGACTTCAGAATTCAATGTTGACTGTGGGGTACACAAAACTAACATTTTGATTTGATTATCTTTCTTTTTTAGAATATGCCTGACATGTTTTGGAAGCTGCATTGAATTAATGGTGAAGAACTAGATTCAGTTACATAAGAGTACAACTTCAGAATGAAGACAGGCCAAAGTCCTCACTGACTTCAGAATTCAATGTTGACTGTGGGGCGGTGTCCAGATAGAATAGGGAGCAAGTGGGGCTATAGAAAAGTTGACCATGTGGGCCCCCATATTGTGCTGCCATCCAGCTAGCCTGTCCAGGGGGGTGACACCCAGGAGACACTACAGACATATTAAGAAACACTACATCACTTCAGGGTTTGTCCTGAAGCGAACTGTACTTGAACGTAGAGACTGTGTATGGATTTTAGGGTTTTGCTTGAGGATAATCAGAAGCTACAGTGAAGGAACGTAACCAGCCCTAAAGATGCAGTTTCAAAGAATTGACAGTAAAGGTGAGCCAGGGGTGGTAGGGTTTTAACAATGCTGAGTTGATACTATCAGTTTCTGAGAGTTGCAAATCAGAGTTTACAAGCCACTAGCATCAAATAGCTGTAAAGCCACTGTGCCCCTCTTGTAGGTGACTCGTCTTAGCTTCCATTTCCTTTCCCCTGCAAGAGGTGTCAAAACACGCACCCTGGAATGCCTGAGGAGATGCGGACGCAAGTGTAAGAAAAGACATTTGCAGGCTCTCTGTCCAGGGCTGCTTCCTGTCCTGAAGGGCTAGTGAGTTGGGTGTGTTTATTTTATTCTCATATTTGTGTTTTTTTAGGAAATGAATAAAGGGACTTGAGTTTTGTAATTAGATCATTTGATACTCTGAAACTTCAGCTAGCTCTTAGACCCCAGATATGGAGCATAACCTTTCTCCTCTGTCTGTGTACCATTCCTGTGCAAACACATGACTTGGTGGCAGTGAAGGGCTGGTGGACACATCTTGGAACTGCCATCGTCCTGCAGCTGGCGGGTATACCTGGAAGCGGTCCTCTCTTCCCTGGACCGTTGCCGGTCCTCCTCTTTAGTTGAGGGCCGTGTTCTCGTTCCTGAACTTGGAGAAGTGTCACCAGGGGATTTTAAACAACATGCAAAATCTGATTCGGAAGTTCAGAAAGACCTGAAAGTTTCTGACAAGTTCCAAGTGATGCTTTCACTGCTGACCCATGTCATTTTGCATCCCAAGCTTTGGATGATATCAAAATTTACTTCAAACTAAGTCTTTGGTTCTTAGTTGAGCCTTCTGGATATTGTTACTCAGACTTTAACCTGTTCCACCTTTACCATCAGTAACAAGTTAGGACTGCACCTCCGTGTTTAAAAGCAGGATGTTTGGGCAGCATATGCCCTTATTGTAAAGCAAGCTGAGCACATGTTTAGGGCAGGTAGCAGTTACTTCTGCAGTGTGTGCTGCTTCCAGGTAGAGCAGGTTGCTGCCCTTTTCAGTCTGGGATTCAACCGGGTCCTCAGTGCCCAGAGACAGGCCCCTCCAGTTAGTCCTCTTCACTAAGAGGCAGATATGGAAGGACTGCAGGCCTGTGCTCTGCAAGGAGGCCTCTCAGACTTGGACCCCGCTGGTCAGGACCATGGGCCTCCTTCCCAGGGAGGCCTCTGCTCTAGAAGGGAGCCTCAACAGAGCCCCTCTCAACCCCGCCAGCATTCTCTCCGTCCACCACTGGCCTTAACCCACTGACCAGGCAGTATGAGCAACCCAGAGAAGCTTCCTCTCTCCCCAGATTGACAAGTGACAGTGTTGTGCATCTTTTTGGCAGACAGTTTTGGCCCATCTCAGTTCTCTTTTTTTCCGTTGTTATAGAAGGATGTACCAGTTAATGAGAAATACCCTGATTTTCACAGAATGTTAAATATGCCAAGATGCCAAGGAGATTTTTTATTTAAATCATTGTTATCCACAAAGAGTCACCATAGACTAGAGGGAATTTTTTCAGATGAAATCAGATTACAGAAGTACCTAGACACATTACTACTGTTGGGACAAAAGGCTGGTTTTGACTTAGCTGAGCCAAATTGAAATGGAAGTAGTTCCCATATTCCCTTGAGTAAATGTAGTCAAGTGGGCAGCCAGGGAAAAAGAGCAAACGGCACTCGGGGCTGAGACGTCCAAAGCTGCCACCTCCCTCAAGAACTGGTTATCAGCTAAGCCTTTTTTCATTATCACCGAATCATCATGTTGAATATTAGGCTTGCAGAGCCTAGAAAAATGATCTGAGAAAAAGTGAAATTCCTCCCTGATGAAAATGAGGCCACCAGAAACATCTCACCCCTAAGCACCCTTGCTCCAGCAAGCTCCTAAACAAGAAACTACCTGTCTCAGACCTCAAGTCGTCTTTCTCTGTAGTTGGAAAAACCACTAACATTTGCAAAAGCCTCATGAAGCACAGAACTAGCTTCTGTAAGACATCAACAAACACCAGCCTTGAAAAACCATCCAAGCCTTGGAGTTGTGATGATATGAAGAACCCCATGCTCATGTTTGCGGTCCAGTTCTTTGACACGGGGCAGCATCTCCCATTGCGAGTAAAGACTGCTGCCCCCAGCAGCTTTCCAGTTACTAGCCTAAGCACTTCATTGGCATCACCAAACCATGTCCACCCAGTTGTGACTGTATAACCCTTGGCTTATAATGAAGTTTGTGGCTCCTAGATCAAGATTTTCAAGCATTGTTTTATCTTATTTCTGTCATTTAACCTTAGCTTAACTCAGCTAGGGATGTAGGGGTTCCCGTGCATTTTGTAACACTCACTAGTAGTGTGGACTGAATAAATACTAGCAGATTCCTTACAGCAATATTTCTGAAAGCGTAACCACCCAGCCACCAGCGGGAAGCATCAGCATCTCCTGCAATTGTTAGAAACGCAGCCCCGACCCCAGATCTACCGATTCAGAGACTTATTGGTGGGGAGGAGGGTGGGGGGATTGGCAAGCAAGCTTTTCATACAATTCTGATGTACACTAAAAATCATATCCACTTTAGGAAACCTTTTTGGAAAGTTGGCAATGCTGACTGGTAATGACAGTTTAATTAGTGGGTACACATAGCACCTACATGGTGGGTAAAATGTATCTCTTGTTCCTAAGGAGCAAAACTATTTCTCTCTGGCTAATTCTGCTATCAGTCCCTTGCAAGAACTGTGCATTTGGCCTTTTTGGCTTAGAAATGTCTGCATGTAATTTAAGCTCCCAAGCTTTCAAAAGCTTTAAGCCATCTTCCGAAGATGAGTTTGCTACAGTCCATGGGGTTGCAAAGAGTTGGACATGTCTGAGTGACAAACAACAAAAACGACAGAATTTTACCAGGAACTCTGCAGAAAAGCCTTCAGTGGCTCCTCAGGATAGAGATGTCTGTAGAGACCCAGCAAAGGTCAGGGCCTGGCTTGTGCCTGAGGCTGGCACCAAGGTTCAGGCTTGGAAATTGCGCCTGGATTAGCACTGGCAGGAGGCCAGGCCCTGCCTCCCTTGGCTGCATGAAGGCTGCTGAAAAGGGGGTGGGAAGCAGACAGGAGAGCTGGCACAGCCAAGCTTTCTTTGGCACTGTACATTGCACCCTGTCCATCACCTTACCCATGGAGAAGCCAGGAGGTCAGCTTTTATGGTCTGGCCCCTGGGGACAGGCTCAGCTCCAAGGCCTTGCAGTAATAATGACCCATCCTCTCAAAGTAGTAATGCTGCTGGAGAAAGCCGGTGTTTTTGACTCCAGTCTCCCAGCTGCCATTTGGCCATCCTTCCCGAAATGTTGCTTTCCTCAAGTGTCCTCACAAACCTTTGAAAGTAAGAATAAGTGAACTAGTTGCCTACCAGTGGCAGACATTTCCTTAGTACAGCTTCATTTAATCCTCACCACCCTGTTATGCAGGATCTATCCTGACTATGGATGAGAAAACCAAGACTCAGGTGAAGCATCTTACTATTAAGCAGGAAACTATTAAGTATGGAAGCAAGGTTTGAACCCAAGCCTCTCTGAATTCAAAGCCTGTATTTTCCCATCCCCCTCACCCTTTGCTACTCTGCCTCCCTGTTAATAGAACAAGTTCAAATTTGTCAGTGCTCCAGAGTCCACCCTTCATTCCAAAGGTAGCCCCAAATCAAGTCAACTTAACATCTCAACACAAGCCGTTAGTTTCTAGCCAGCATTTGCCCCTTGCACGTCACGGCAGAGTTTGCAAACTGCCAGGAACGTTCTTTCGGCAAAGGAGTTGTGACTGTTGTCTCTTATTTTGTTTTCAGCTATTTACCAGTATTTCCAAATGGGGAGATTCCATATAGATCTGTATTTCTGACTCCTAAAGGAGAAGGTCAAGGTTCAGAAATGCTTTTGTGTCCCATGGACAACAATCAGCCCATGTGGCNCATGAGGAAAAGTGGACTATTACAATAGTCCTTTTAGGCGATTGTAGCCAGCAGTGTTCCCTGTGTTTTCACCCACGCTTGCCGAGCGTCTAGGAAGAGCTTCGTGCTAGGAAGGAACACCAGTAAAATCCCAGCTTATTAATAACTTATGGAACATAAGTAAGTTTCTGTTAGTTTCCACAGCTTGTGGACTTTTGCCAAATTTGGCATGTACCAGGTGGTCTAGCTCGGTGATAAGAAATAAGCTGGCATCAGAAAGACTCTGATGTGGTCTGCCACCCGAGGGGCCAACACTGAGCCACAGCAAGAGACCCCAAACGCTGATGGGGCCAGGGTGGGGATGACGAGAGCGCAAGAACAAAGGAAAAAGAAAGAGTGAGCTTGGCCCCAAAGCCTCTCTCTGCTGGTCTGCATGTCCAGGAGGTCGCCTCCTGATAAGCCGGAAGCCAGCTGAGCCGCCTGCTCCACCAGGCAGGGGCTGTCACGTGGTGTGCGTTTGATTCACCGCTCCCTGGCCCATTCATACCATAGGACCTTGGAGTATCGGTGAGGTCAAGGGTTTGCAAATAGTCACGGGGCCACCGGATGGGGCTGAGCAAGGTGAGCGTGCATGGAGAGAGTGGGGGCCAAGGATCAGGGTGTGGTGTCGGAGCCAGGACAGGGCCAGGGGCATCCATAGAGGCTTGAGATGGTGACAGTGATGGGAGAGGGGTTCCAAATTGTGGTACTGATCCGTTGCTAAAGTGTTCAGGATAATGGGAAAGTGGTGGGAAAATAATTACAGTTAAAGGAAGGAAACTAGCTGAATCCCAAGAGGCTCTGGAAGCAGAGGCATGTCTAGCTCTCAGATTTGATTTTTAACTACCAGCCAGAGGATCAAGCCTCCTAGGAAAAATGGAAGATTCCAAGTTGGGGGCAGGGAATGTACATGATGAGCTTGGGGCATCTTCTGGTGTCAGAAAGGAAGTGCCAAAGAGAGGTGGAGAAATGTCACAGGGACACAAAAAACAGCATGGAGGGCCAACCCCTGGCCAAATCTGGGACAGCTTGAGCATCAAAAGAAATAAGACTAAAATATAGAACACATTGATTAAATAGGAATCCATGGATCAACACAAATAGAAATAAAGAATAAACGAGGACAAGAAAAAGTTTTCATTGCAGTCAGATGTCAACTAATAATTGTAGAAGGAATGATGTAACTAGAAAATTACCATTTGGTACTTATCATAGAACAGAATATTTACAAAGTGTAAAAGTACCTCCCCACAAAATATTAACCACAAAGGGACAAACAGCAATCTGAAAGACACATCTTTAATCAAGTGATCAAGGTGAACATCACCAGCAAAAGTGAAAGTAAAGTCGCTCAGTCAACCCCATGGACTGTAGCCTACCAGGCTCCTCTGCCTATGGGATTTTCCAGGCAATAGTACTAGAGTGGACTGCCATTTCCTTCTCCAGGGGATCCCAGGGATCGAACCCGGGTCTCCTACATTGTAGACAGAGGCTTTACCGTCTGAGCCACCAGGGAAGTCACCAGCAGAGGACGAGTCTAAATCATACACCTAACAGGATGCTGTGGAAAGAACACAGCTTCACTTCTGTAATATCCCTGCTCAAGATGCAGAATCTGAATCTAACCACAAGGAATCGTCAGACAGACCCAACGACTGTTCTACAAAAGGTCTGGCCCGTTGTCTTTAAAGAGAACTATTCCAGATTGAAGGAATCAAAGGAGATATGACAACTAAAGGTAGTGTGTGTTTGACTCTAAACCGAATCCTTTCTCTAATCGGGACAGTTGGCAAAACAGAAGGCCTGTGGGGTAATGGCAGTATTGTATTAATGTTAATTTGCTGTTGCTCTTCCTGTGGCTTTGTAGGACACTGTCCTTATTTGTAGGAATTACATGCTGAAGTATTTGGGGGAGATGGGACATCAGGTCAACAACCTCTCTCAAGTGGTTCAGGAAAAAGTTGTTCGTACTATTCCTACAACTTATCCATAAGTTGGAAATCATTTCAAAGGAAAAGGAAAAAGTTTTTTCAAAAAAGTTGTTAAACATCTACTGAAAGGCATGTTTGTTCAGTGCTGTGGTTGAAAGCTACGCTTTGCAAAAAGTGTTGTGTATATGCCATGGAGTATTATACAGCCTTAACAAGCATGGAAATTCTGACACATGCTACAGCCTAGATGAGCTTTAATGACATTATGCTAGGCGAAATGTCAGTCACAGTAGGACAAATGCTGTATGATTCCACTTATATGAAGTTCTTAGAGCAGTCCAATGCAGAGACAAAGTAGAATGGTGGGTGCCAGAGGCTGGGGGCAGGGGCAGTGGGGAGTTATTGTTTAAAGAACATAGAGTTTCAGTTGGGGAAGGTAAAAATTCTGGAGGTGGATGGTGGCGATGTTTGCAGAACAAGATGAAGGTACATATTGTTATTGAACGAATGGTTGAGATGGTAAATTTCACGGTTTGCATATTTTCCCACAATAAAAGAAACTGGAGGAGAAAAAGTCAGGCTTTGAAGGCGAACAGCTTCTCAGCTCTGACACATGTCCCTGAAATCTCAGGTGAGTGCTTGTCTCTTTCTTTGTTGCTGGGGACAAGGGCACTGTCTTCATACTGCAGAGTCAGAGACCCTGCACAGAAGCCCTTCCTGTCGTAGCTGTAGTGGGCAGCACATACTGAGTTCTCAAAATAGGGCACCTCCTTATTCTGATCCTCCCACATCATTGCATCGTCACCTGCACAGCTCTGCGGGGTGGCTGCCATTTTCCCCAATGCCCCCTCCCCCCACTTCCTAGAACTTGCTGACTACTCAGCACCCAGCCAGCTCTCTTCCCCTTTCTAGGAACTTCTTCTGTGGACAGTTAGAGAGGTACAGTGTGTCCCAGTTAAAGACATGAAAACCTTATATAAGCATATAAAGACATGCTTGTTGCACAGATCATCTCTGGAGGGATCTGTATAGACTCAGGTAACAGTGATGGTCTCGGGGGTCCCTAAGGAACACAGTGGGAAACTTCTCCTGTTAAACCCATTTGTACCCTCGGGATGTCTTCTCACATACAGGCGTTGTTGCTTTAAATAAATGAGAGAAATAAATAGCTGGCTCAATCCATCTAGTCACCAAAGAGGGGCCTCTGTGACAACTGAGTTCCTTTGGGAGGATCTGTCTCAAGCCAGATAAAAGGAGTTCAGAAAAAGTATCTCCCTGCATTTGCTGTTCAGGTGCCAACAACTCAAAATAATGTACAAAGCAGCCTATTTTGTGGTGGCACATCCTCAACACCTGCAGTCATAATTTGGGGCGGCATTTTTGCTACCCTTCACCCTCATTTACAAAATGTTAAGCTGCATACACAGATTCAGTTCAGTCGCTCAGTCATGTCGACACTTTGTGACCCCATGGACTGCAGCACGCCAGGCCTCCCTGTCCATCACCAACTCCTGGAGTTTGCACAAACTCATGTCCATTGAGTCAGTGATGCCATCCAACCATCTCATCCTCTGTTGTCCCCTNGTGTGTGTGTGTGTGTGTGTGTGTGTGTGTTTGTGTGTGTGTGTATGCCGCCTGAAAAAAAAAGTGTACTGGTATGCTATGCGGGTGCATACCAGCGCTATATACAAGCACCAGAGATGTTTTTTCTGTTCAAGTAGATTCCTATCTAATTGGGTGGAGAAGACTAACATATGAAATAGCAACAAAGAAATGAAATAAACAAAAAGAAGTATATAATTAATTAATCACAACACTGAAAGAATCATTAAGTATTCAGTTTAGTTCAGCTCAGTTGTGTTCGACTCTTTGCAATCCCATGAACTGTAGCACACCAGGCCTCCCTGTCCATCACCAACTGCCAGAGTCTACCCAAACCCATGTCCATTGAGTTGGTGATGCCATCCAGTCATCTCATCCTCTGTCATCCCCTTCTCCTCCTACCCTCAATCTTTCCTAGCATCAGGGTCTTTTCCAATGAGTCAGCTTTTCTCATCAGGTGGCCAAAGGTTTGGAGTTTCAGCTTCAATATCAGACCGTCCAATGAACACTCAGGACTGATCTCTTTTACGATGGACTGGTTGGACCTCCTTGCAGTCCAAGGGACTCTGAAGAGTCTTCTCCAACACCACAGTTCAAAAGCATCAATTCTTCAGTGCTCAGCTTTCTTTATAGTCCAACTCTCACATCCATACATGACCACTGGAAAAACCATAGCCTTGAGTAGACGGACCTTTGTTGGCAAAGTAATGTCTCTGCTTTTGAATATGCTGTCTAGTTTGGTCATAACTTTCCTTCCAAGGAGTAAGCGTTTTAATTTCATGGCTGTAATCACCATCTGCAGTGATTTTGGAGCCTCAAAAAATAAAGTCTGACACTGTTTCCACTGTTTCCCCATCTATTTGCCATGAAGTGATGGGACCGGATGCCATGATCTTCATTTTCTGAATGTTGAGCTTTAAGCCAACTTTTTTACTTTCCTCTTTCACTTTCATCAAGAGGCTCTTTGTGTTACAAGACTTCAAATAACATGGGCATCAATAAAGGGTGATATTGTTCTAAATGTTATAAAAGCAAGAGAACTGAAAGGTGGAGATGACTTGTACTAGGGGACTCTGCTCTGTTGGAGGAGAAATGAGCATACTGCTTTAGTGGAACATAGGGAGATAGGGATGACTACAGAGAGTTCATCTAGGTGACAGAAGACCTTCACAAATGCACAAATGGTTTTGGTTATACATGCCTAAGAATGGCACAACACAAGGTTTTTGGGCAAAAACAGTGACAAAGTTAAGATGGCAGTGCCATGCAAGATGGATTGAAGTGGCAGATGCTGGAGTTACAAGGACAGGCTTAGAAGACTTGTTAGACTTTATCTACTGAAAAATAATGGCAGTCTGTGCCCCAGTGGTGGATGTGGAATGGGAAAGGAAGGGGCAGACACTGAGATACACAGAAAGTGAATTTGACAGTATTTGGTCACCAAGGTGGTATGAGGGATAAAGGGTCGGGGAGGCAACCTATAGAAGTTTATGAGGTTAACCTTGTAACTGTTGAGTTTAATCTGATGTTGCAAGACCACCAACATTTGATGAACATGTCCAGTAGACAGTTGGAGATATAGGATTAGAGTTTAAAGGTGAGGATAAGATAGACAAAGCTGGTTAGCTAGCTAGATGAGAAGATAGATAAATGTGTAAATAGACAGACATGTACATAGATAAAGTAGATAAAGGAGAAAGGCTTAATTAATGCTGGTTGGCACAAGTGTACTATCATATCATGTGTGCTGAAGAATTGATGCTTTTGAACTGTGGTGTTGGAGAAGACTCTTGAGAGTCCCTTGGACTGCAAGGAGATCCAATCAGTCCATTCTGAAGGAGATCAGCCCTGGGTGTTCTTTGGAAGGAATGATGCTAAAGCTGAAACTCCAGTACTTTGGCCACCTCATGCGAAGAGTTGACTCATTGGAAAAGACTCTGATGCTGGGAGGGATTGGGGGCAGGAGAAGAAGGGGATGACAGAGGATGAGATGGCTGGATGGCATCACCGACTCGATGGACATGAGTCTGAATGAACTCTGGGAGATGGTGATGGACAGGGAAGCCTGGCGTGCTGCCATTCATGGGGTCACAAAGAGTCGGACATGACTGAGTGACTGAACTAAACTGAACTGAACATTCTCCTCTTGTTGCCCATCAGCAAGTTGGAGTTTTGGAGTGCTTACAGGAGAAGATGAGCACACAGCCTTCTACTTGGCCATTGCTCCTGTATAGGGATGGGGGCCCCCTAGAAAGCGCAGTGTCTGGGAGCTGGAGTGTAGGGGTTGTGGAGCAATCCCAGGGCTAGGGCTGCTGTTGACTGTGGAGAGATGGACACAAGTGATGTGAGGCAAGAGACTGTGGTGGGAAATGCCTGTGGAGGAAATCCTGGCAGCATGGAAGCAAGGCGATACTGCTGAGTCATGTGTGGGGGGTGGAGGCATCACCATCATTACCAAGATAATGCCAATCATGGAGGGATGCTCAACATCACTAATCACTAGGGAAATGCAAATCAAAACCACAATGAGATATCATGACATATCCCCTGTGAAGGCTAGTATCAAAATAAAGCATAAAACAATAGGTGTTGGCAAGGATGCATAAAAACTGAAATGTTTGTGCATTGATGTAGGAATGTAAAATGCTATAGCCAATGTGGGAAATAGTATGATGATTTCTAAAAAAAATAAAAATAAAATAAAATAATAACTGTAATTATACCCAAAACGGTTGAAAACAGGGACTCAAAAGGGTATTTATGCACTTATGTTCATAGCAGCATTATTCCCAATAGTCAAAAGGTGGAAGCAACCCAAGAGTCCATCAATAACATCAATAGATGAATGGATAAGCAAAATATACAATGGAATATTTAGTTTGGTTCAGTTCAGCTGCTCAGTCATGTCCGACTCTTTGAGACCCCATGGACTGTAACACGCCAGGCTTCCCTGTCCATCACCAACTCCCGGAGCTTGCTCAAACTTATGTCCATTCACTTGGTGATGCCATCCAACCATATTATTCTCTGTTGTCCCCTTCTCCTTCTGCCTCAGTCTTTCCCGGCATCAGCATCTTTTCAAAGGAGCCAGTTCTTCACATCAGGTGGCCAAAGTATTAGCGTTTCAGCTTCAGAATCAGTCCTTCCAATGAATACTCAGGACTGATTTCCTTTAGGATGGACTGGTTTGATCTCCATGCAGTCCACAGATGGAATATCATTCAGCCTTAAAATAGAAGGAAATTCTGATGCATTCCTTATATCATGGATAAATTTTGTAGTCATTATGCTAGGTGAGATAAGCCAGACACAAAAAGACAGATACCTTATCGTCCCAGTTACATGAGGTACTTAAGAGTAGTCAAATTCATAGAGACAGAAAGTAAGAGAAGCACTATTGGGGGAGGGGAGAAAGGGCAGTTATTTAATGGGTGCAGAGCTTCAGCTCAGGATGATGAAAAATGTTCTGTAACACTATGTTTCATAGTTAACTGAAGACAATTTTTTATAATAGGCAGATATCATTTTGATCTTTGACATCAGAACATCAGCATCATCTCACACCAGGAAGCATAGTTATGTCCCTGAGGTTTTTACCACATTTTTTGAAATAAGAGCACAAATCCACTGGCTTCCTGATGATAAAAATGCTAGCTTTTTAAAACACATGCAATTTGATCAACCATTTATAGGCAGATTCAGTAAAAAGATCTCCGTATCTTGAACATTTCAATATTTTTAGAGATTGTCCAAAATTATCTTCTTTGGCCTCTTCTTATTGAATCACACCTTGAGAGTAAGGCTGAAAAGAAAATATTTTTTTTTAAAAAAAGGAAGTACAACTTTACATTCTACCGTGTGAAAAAGGGGATGTGATTCTTGGCTACACGTAAAAAATGCAGTTTCATGTTTATCCCTTTAAAGTGAAAAGTGAAGTCGCGTCTGACTCTTTGTGACCACATGGACTGTAGCCTACCAGGCTCCTCCTTCCATGGGGTTCTCCAGGCAAGTGTACTGGAGTGGGTTGTCATTTACCCAGGGATTGAACCTGGGTCTCCTGCATTCCAGGCAGACACTTTAACCTCTGAGCCACCAGGGAAGCCCTTTAGAGGTACATTCTTAAACATGACCTTTTGCTGGAGATGCCTGTGTGTGCTCTGCCTGAGCTGGAAAGGCCAGCCTGCAGCCTTAGTCCCTGCACCCTGGCCTTCCACCCTGCATGTTCCAGATCCACCAGAAGGCACTGGAGTTGCATAGAAAACTGGCATTTAGTGTTTTCTCAAGTGCCAGTCAGAATAAACAAAAGTCCCTGATATACAACATTTCTTCTGGGTTGTGCACAGGGCACTCTTAAGCCTGTCAGTCCCCTGGGTGAAAACTCCTGCCTGAATGACAGGCACAGACTACTGTGAGCCTGGATGTCTCATGAGGAGCCTTTCTGCTTCTCTGCGCAACCTCTCTGCTAGCCATCCCTCAAAGGAGTCAGGGCAACTGCCCCCCTTGTTCCCTCCTTCTGCTCTGAGGGGTCCCCAAAAGTGGCCAGGTACAAAAATCAGAGACCCAACCTGAGGCTATTGAAAGATTTCTTTAAATAAGGATATACTCCTTAAGATAATAGTCCCATATTTTTGTGGGAAAAAAAATGTTTACAAATATGCTATATATGCTTACAGATATTATAATCACATTTTATAAATTATTTCCATACATTCTCAATCTATTATGTACTGCAGAATATTAAGCATGTTCTAGGAAAGTAATGGGGAGGGAATATACTTGGGGAGGCTTTTATTAATTCTCCCCCATATGCCTCTCTTTCGCCCACCACCCCCCCCAACCAACACACAGCGGTGAGAGCTCTATAGTGTGATTTTAATTCCACTGTTTAAATGGCAATGGTGTTAATTTTATTCTCTTTAGACACAGGCCTAAAAGTCTGTGACTTTTCATAGTTTTTACTCTGGTTTTCATAGTTAAGTGTAAGTGAGAAACAACCCTCTGTATTCCCAGCACTAAGTATATTTTTACACACATTTTTCATTTTTATCTAATCTCTAAAGCTTTGGAGGCAGTGACTGGTGGTGGAGTAGGTGTAGGGACCCAGGTCCATTAGACCAGTCATGTCAGGTGACACCTACACATTACAAAACTAAGTTTGGTAACATCCTCAAAAACTCATTATAAAGTAGATAGCTATCTAACTGGTTCCTATAGATGGACTACCTTATTTCTCACAGAAGACTGTGAGTTATATTCTAACTTTTTCCCTTTTCCAGATGAGGAAAATTGAGGCCAGAGGAAGGTCGTCAACAACAGCAGATGGGAGAGCTGGGATCTGAGTTCAGGAGATAGACGATGATATTCTGGCTGAGGAAAAGCTTGAAAAATATTAACTAATTTCCACTTAGAAGTTAAGAATGTTACTTTTATTGTACATAGACAAACCAAGTTAACTCTCCAAAGTGGATTTGTTGTTCTCATTCAGCCTCTCAGTCATATCTGACTCTTTTCAACACCATGGACTTCCCTGGGGTCACCAGGGACAACAGGCTTCCCTGTCCATCACCAACTCCCAGAGCTTGCTCAAACTCATATCCATTGAGTTGGTGATCCATTGAGATCCAACCATCTCACCCTCTGTTGTCCCCTTCTCCTCCTGCCTTCAATCTTTTCCAGCATTAGGGTCTTCTCCAGTGAGTCAGCTCTTTACATCAACTGGCCAAAGAATTGGAGTTTCAGCTTCAGCATCAGTCCTTCCAGTGAATATTCAGGACTGATCTTCTTTAGGATGGACTGGTTGGATCTCCTTGTGGTCCAAGTGACTCTCAAGAGTCTTCTCCAACACCAGAGTTCAAAAGCATCAATTCTTCAGTGCTCAGCCTTCTTTATGGTCCAACTCTCACATCCATACATGACTACTGGAAAAACCATAGCCTTGACTATACAGACCTTTGTCAGCAAAATAATGTCTCTGTTATTCAATGTGCTGTCTAATAACAAATGAAGCAACTGACAAAGAACTAATCTCAAAAATATACAAGCAACCCCTGCAGTTCAATTCCAGAAAAATAAATGACCCAATCAAAAAATGGGCCAAAAAACTGAACAGACATTTCTCTAAAGAAGACATACGGATGGCTAACAAACACATGAAAAGATGCTCAACATCACTCATTATCAGAGAAATGCAAATCAAAACCACAATGAGGTACCATTTCATGCCAGTCAGAATGGCTGCGATCCAAAAGTCTACAAGCAATAAATGCTGGAGAGGGTGTGGAGAAAAGGGAACCCTCTTACATTGTTGGTGGGAATGCAAACTAGTACAGCCACTATGGAAAACAGTGTGAAGATACCTTAAAAAGCTGGAAATAGAACTGTCTTATGACCCAGCAATCCTACTGCTGGGCATACACACCGAGGAAACCAGAATTGAAAGAGACACGTGTACCCCAATGTTCATCGCAGAAGTGTTTACAATAGCCAGGATATGGAAGCAACCTAGATGTCCATCAGCAGATGAATGGATAAGAAAGCTGTGGTACATATACACAATAGAGTATTACTCAGCCATTAAAAAAATACATTTGAATCAGTTCTAATGAGGTGGATGAAACTGGAGCCTGTTATACAGAGTTAAGTAAGCCAGAATGTAAAACACCAATACAGTATACTAATGCATATATATGGAACTTAGAAAGATGGTAACGATAACCGTATATGTGAGACAGCAGAAGAGACACAGATGTATAGAACAGTCTTTTGGACTCTGTGGGAGAGGGCGAGGGCGGGATGATTTGGGGGAATGTCATGGGAACATGTATAATATCATATAAGAAATGAATCGCCAGTCCAGGTTCAATACAGGACGCTTGGGGCTGGTGCACTGGGATGACCCAGAGGGATGGTACAGGAAGGGAGGTGGGAGGGGGGTTCAGGATGGGGAACATGTGTATGCCTGTGGTGGATTCATNAGCCCATCTTTGCATGAAATGTTCCCTTGGTATCTCCAATTCTCTTGAAGAGATCTCTAGTCTTTCCCATTCTGTTGTCTTCCTCTATCTCTTTGCACTGATTGCTGAAGAAGGCTTTCTTATCTCTTCTTGCTATTCTTTGGAACTCTGCATTCAGATGCTTATATCTTTTCTTTTCTCCTTTGCTTTTCGCCTCTCTTCTTTTCAGTGCTATTTGTAAGGCTTCTCCAGACAGCCATTTTGCTTTTTTGCATTTCTTTTCCATGGGGATGGTCTTGATCCCTGTCTCCTGTACAATGTCACTAACCTCATTCCATAGTTCATCAGGCACTCTATCTATCAGATCTAGGCCCTTAAATCTATTTCTCACTTCCACTGTATAATCATAACCACAAGAACATACTGTATGGAACAGAAAACTATACTCAATATTTTGTAATAGCATAAAATGGAAAAGAATCAGAAAAATAATAGATATATATGTATAACTGAATCATTTTGCTGTACACCAGAAACTAATACAATATTGTAAATCAACTGTGTGTGTGTGTTAGTTGCTCAGTCATGTCAGACCCTTTGTGACCTGCCAGACTCTGTTCATGGGATTTTTCAGGCACAAATACTGGAGTGGGTTTCCATTGTCTTCTCCAGGCTCTCTTTCCAACCCAGGAATCAAACCCACCTCTTCTGTGTCTCCTGAATTGCAGGCAGATTCTTTACCTGCTGAGCCATTGGGGGAGTCAATACAATGTTGCAAATCAATTATACTTCAGTAAAAAAATGTTAATTTTTGTACATAGAACAAGTTTATTCTCCGAAGTAGATAAATTAAAATAATTTAAAAGTAATACTTTAAAGGGTTCCTCAGTGGCTCCTGGTCACTAGAAAGACCAAACCATGCTTAGAAGCTTGGAATTTTTCCATCCCACACCCTCACTTCTCTAGAGAGGATAGAGGGGCTGGAAATGGAGTTAAAACTGATTCTACCTACGTGAGGAAGCCTCCATAAAAATTCCTAAAATATGGTGTTTGGAGAACTTTTCGGTTGGTGAACATATCTGTGTACTGGGAGGGTAATGCACCCCAGGTTCATAAGACAAAATCTCCTGTACGTGGGACACTCCCAGAACTTGCCAGAAGTATTTCTTCATCAGGCTGTTTATCTGTGTCCTTTCTCATGTGCTTTAATACACGGATGTAAGCGAGTGTTCCCCTGAGTTCCATGAGCTGCTCACTCTAGCAAATTCATTAAATGAGGAGGGGGTTGTGGGAACTTCTGACTGTAGCCCAATGGGACAGAAGTTGTGGGCAACCTGGAAACCCACTGCTTGGGATTGGCACCTGAAATGGGGATGGTCTCGTTAAACTGAACCCTTCACCCATGGGCTCCGATGCTATCTACTGGTATATGGGGTCATGTAGGACACCACATACTGAGTTAAGCTGTAGAGCACTCAACTGGTGTTTCAAAGTTGCTTGGTGAGGGGAAACCCATATGTATGGTGACCGGAAGCCCCAGATGTGATATTATCTGCATGGGGAGTACAGGAGACAAGCAGGAAGGAAAGGTTGGGTGTTTTCCTAACATGATAAGATGTGCTCCTTATTAACGTATTAAATAAGCTGGCACCCAGTTTAACAGCTCCAGCAGTTCTGCAGAACTGATGCTTGTATCAATATTTCATGATAACTATACCAACCATGGCTGTAGTTGGGCTTTCCTCGTAGCTCAGATGGTAAAGAAGCTGCCTGCAATGTGGGAGATCTGGATTCAATCCCTAGATTGGGAAGAGCCCCTGGAGGAGGGCATGGCAACCCACTCCAGCATTCTTGCCTGGAGAAGCCTTAGGGACATGGGAGCCTGGCAGGCTATAGTCCATGGAGTTGCAAAGAGCTGGACATGACCGAGCAACTAAGCACATAGCACACCAACCATAATGGAAATGGAAATAGCTAATTGTTATTGGGCACAAAAATAATTTAGGGTTGCCAAATAAAATACAGTATTTCCAGTTAAATGTGAATTTCAGATAAAAAACAAATAATTTTTTAAACATAAGTATGTCTCAAATATTGTATGGGGTCTAATTTTACTTAAAAAAATATTTTGTTTACAAAATTCTACTATATAGCACAGGAAACTATATTCAACTACTTGTAATAATCTAAAATGGAAAAGAATCTGGAAAACATTCTTATATATATAAGAAATACATATGTATTTGTATAACTGAATCACTTTGCTGTATACCAGAAATAGACACAACACTGTAAATCAAGTATACTTCAATTTAAAAATAGACCAAAAGCCACATACACATGTTGCTTATCTGAAGTTCAGATTTAACCCCGCCCTGCTCCTCTCCACTGCCTCGGTGTCTGGGACTCCCTTGCTGGGACTGTAGGCCGCCCTCCACATCCTGGGAATGAGGGCAGCCCTGGGAAAGCTGAACTTCAGAGTCTCTTCTGCCAACCACATTACACCTCGCAGGAACTTGATGAGCCCACTGTCTTGTTTGGTGGCCTTCACCTTTAGATTCCTCACTCAAATGATGTGTACCTTCCTTTCCAACTAAAACCTCTGCAAGGGGCAGAGGGTTATGTTATTTATGTTTAAATAACTTCCCTGATAGATAGCTCAGTTGGTACAAAATCGGCCTGCAATGCAGGAGACCCCAGTTCAACTCCTGGGTTGGGAAGATCTGCTGGAGAAAGGAAAGGCTACCCACTCCAGTATTCTGGCTTGGAGAATTCCATGGACTGTGTAGCCCATGGGGTCACAAAGATTTGGACACGACTGAGTGACTTTCACTTTCAACTTTTAAACATAAATATGTCCCAAATACTTACTGGGGTGCTCTTTTTCTCTCCCAGTCTGGCTCTCCAAGGACTGGTCCTGGACCTGGGAAGAGGGCTACGGGAATCTTTAGGATGTGTCCTAATCACCCTGCTGCCTTGCTCAAGAGGTGAAGTGCACTCTCCTAGTGACCCTGACCTCAAACAAAAGGGACTTCAAGGGTGCAGAACTCTAAAGTAAATCTGAAGACTTAATGTTTAGGTTTTGTAAAATGTCTCTGTTACATATATATGTGAAGCAAAAGAAAACTCAGCAGGTACATGAAGGAGGGGTACTTTGCTGAGTTAGAGGAAGGATATATTCCTAAAGTCTTTTCCTGCCTTCCTCTCTGCCTCTCCTGCTACCCCAGGTCTTGTGAATGACAGAATTTAGTGTAAAGGCCACCCATCACCCTTGGCATGCTAAGCTATAAAGGAAGAGAATTGAAAAGCGTATCCTAAGAACACAATAATGAAACATCACTAGTGAACAAGATAGTGATAGATTCGCTAACACCCTGTGAGTGTCCAAATTTATTACACAGAAACATATTTATGGGAGTGCCAAAATCACAACTGGCTGGTGAACAACCATCTATTGGAGGACATTGGAACCCACAAGAAAAAAGTTACCCCACGTCCAAAGGTGACCCACTGAAGAACAATAATTCCAAAGAAGTTCTCCCACTGTAGTGAAGGTTAGGAACCTCAGGTCAGGCTTCCCCAGCCTGGGGACCCAAAAAAAAGGACTGGGAATCCCCAGGGAATTAAGGCCAGTGGGATTTGATTACAAGACTTCTGCAGGACTGGGGGAAACAGACTCCAGTCTTGGTGGGCACAAACAAGACTCAAGGAAAGGAGCAGTGTCTCCACAGGAGACTGAACCAAAACTACCTGCTAGAGTTGGAGGGTCTCTTGTGGAGGCATGGGGTGGAAGGAGCTCACCATGGGGACAGAGGGACTGACAACAACAGTCTGGGAAGGTCCCCTCTGGCGTAAACCCTCTCAGAGGTTGCCATCAACCCAGCCATAGAGCCCATTGATACCAGGGCTGGGTTGCCTCAGACCAAAACACTATCAGGAAGGAAGCACAACCCCATCCATCAGCAGATAATTGAATTAAAACTTTACTGAGAAAGCCCTTAGTTTGAGCATTCTTTGGCATTGCCTTTCTTTGGGATTGGAATGAAAACTGACCTTTTCCAGTCCTGTGGCCACTGCCGAGTCTTCCAAATTTGCTGGCATAAGGTGCAGCACTTTCACAACATCATCTTTTAGGATTTGAAATAGCTCAACTGGAATCCCATCACCTCCACTAGCTTTGTTTGTAGTGATGCTTCCTAAGGCCCACTTGACTTTGCACTCCAGGATGTCTGGCTCTAGTTGAGTGATCACACCATCGTGGTTATCTGAGTCATGAAGATCTTTTTTGTATAGTTCTTCTGTGTATTCTTGCCACTTCGTCTTAATATCTTCTGCTTCTGTTAGGTCCATACCATTTCTGTCCTTTATTGAGCACATCTTTGCATGAAATGTTCCCTTGGAATCTCTAAGAGATCTCTAGTCTTTCCCATTCTATTGTTTTCCTCTATTTCATTGCATTGATCACTGAGAAAGGCTTTCTTATCTCTCCTTGCTATTCTTTGGAACTCTGAATTCAAATGGGTATATATCTTTCCTTTGTTACTTTGCCTATAGCTTCTCTTCTTTTCTCAGGTATTTGTAAGTCCTCCTCAAAAATCATTTTGCCTTTTTGCATTTCTTTTTCTTGGGGATGGTCTTGATCACTGCCTCCTATACAATGACATAGAGCCTCCATCCAACAATACGTGAACCGTGAACTTCCAGATGTTCAAGGTGGATTTAGAAACGGCAGAGGAATCAGAAATCAAATTGAAAACATCTACTGGATCATCAAAAAAGCAAGAGAGTTCCAGAAAAACATCTACTTCTGCTTTATTGACTACGCCAAAACGTTTGACTGTGGATTACAACAAACTGTGGAAAATTCTTAAGAGATGAGAATACCAGACCACATTACCTGCCTCCTGAGAAATCTGTATGCAGGTCAAGAAGCAACAGTTAGAACTGGACATGGAACAGCAGACTGGTTCCAAATTGGGAAAGGAGTACGTCAAGGCTGTATATTGTCATCTTGCTTATTTAATTTATATGCAGTGTACATCATGAGAAATGCTGTGCTAGAAAAACACAAGCTGTAATTGAGATTGCCTGGAGAAATATCAATAACCTCAAATTTGCAGATGACACCACCCTTATGACAGAAAGTGAAGAAGAGCTAAATAACCTCTTGATGAAAGTGTAAGAAGAGAGTGAAAAGTTGGCTTAAGGGATGGGATGGGGATGGATGTGGAAGGGGGATTCAGGATGGGGGGATACATATACATCCATGGCTGATTCATGTCAATGTAGGGCAAAAGCCACCACAATATTGTAATTAGCCTCCAATTAAATAAATAAATAAATAAATAAATAAATAAATAAATAAAACTGACTTAAAACTCAACATTCAGGAAACTAAGATTATGGCATCTGGTCCCATCACTTCATGGCAACTCACTGGGGAAACAATGGAAACAGTGACAGATGTTATTTGGAGGGGGGGGGGGTCTCCAAAATCGCTGCAGATGGTGATTGCAGCCATGAAATTAAAAGATGCTTGCTGTTTGGAAGAAAAGCTATGACCAATCTAGACAGCATATTGAAAAGCAGAGACATTACTTTGCCAACAAAGGCCATCTAGTCCAAGCCATGGTTTTTCCAGTGGTCATGTATGGATGTGAGAGTTGAACTATAAAGAAATCTGAGCACTGAAGAATGATGCTTTTGAACTGTGGTGTTGGAGAAGACTCTTTAGAGTCCCTTGGACTGCAAGGAGATCAGACCAGTCAGTCTTAAAGGAAATCAGTCCTGAATATTCATTGGAAGGACTGATGCTGAAGCTGAAACTCCAGTACTTTGGCCACCTGATGTAAAGAGCTGACTCATTGGAAAAGACCCTGATGCTGGGAAAGATTGAAGGCAGGAGGAGAAGGGACGATAGAGGATAAGATGGTTGGATGACATCACCAACTCAATGGGCATGAGTTTGAGTAAGCTCCGGAAGTTGGTGATGGACAGAGAAGCCTGGCGTGCTGTAGTCCATGGGATCACAAAGAGTTGGACATGACTGAGCGACTGAACTGAAGACCTTGATGGATTATTCTTTGACTTAAGGGAATGTTATGGCTCTTTTGTTCCTCCATCCAGACCACTTTCTCCATCTAAGTGATAAAGCTGTGTGGTTTTCTTACTATTTGTGTGTTCACTGGAACAGTACTTTTAACCTCTCTTAAGAACTTTTCCTGTGCATTTACAACTTGGCTAACTGTTTAGCATAAGAGGTCTACTACTTCTTGGCCTATATTGGATTTTGGCATGCCTTCCTCAGTAAGCTTAATCATTTCTAGCTTTTGATTTGAAGTGGAACATGCAACTCTTCTTTCACTTGAACACTTAGAGGCCATTGTAAAGTTGTTAATTGGCCTAATTGCAGTACTGTTGTGTCTTAGGAAATAAGGATGTCTGAGGAGAAGGAGAGAAACAGGTCAGAAACAGCTGGTCAGCAGAGCAGTCAGAACACACATAGCATTCTTTAATTAAATTCGCTGTCTTATGTGACTGTATTTCAAGGTCCCCTCTCCAGAAAAGAATTATCCCACAGATCACCATAACAAATATAATTTTAAAAGATTTGAAATATTGCTAGAATTACCAAAAGTGACAGAGGCAAGAATGAGCAAATACTATTGGAAAAAATGACGTCTAAGACTTAATTGATACAAGGTTGCCACAAACCTTCAATTTGTAAAAAATGCACTTATCTATGAGACAAAAAAAGCAAAGTGCAATAAAAGAAGACTTGCACATAAACAACTGATGATCTGGTGGGAGCTAACAAGGTTCTCCTTAAGCTGATTGAGCTGACATCTTACTGTTTCAGAGGAGCCTCTGAGTCAGACACTGCATGTATTCATGACAAGGCTATTTCACTTCCACAGAAAAGAAACGTCTAGTCTGTGGTCTGCTTCCTCATTTTTATGTTCAGTCTTTCTCTTTATTGACTCCCTTTCCTCTGAAAATGTGCTTATCCCCCTCATTCCCTCAAGCTCTTCTTGCCTCTTTCTCCTCTTATGTTATACTTCGAAAATCTTCCTTGGAAACAGACACTAAGTTTGCACAACACAGTTCCTGTTTACAGTGCAGCACAGAAGCCAGAGCCAGGCGATGATGCCAGACGGGGTGGGAACACCCATACAGACGGCCACACGGGTCTCCAGAGCCAGGTGATGATGCCAGACGGGGTGGGAACGCCCGTACAGACGGCCACACAGGCCTCCAGAGTCAGGTGATGATGCCAGATGGGGTGGGAACGCCCATACAGATGGTCACATGGGTCTCCAGAGCCAGGTGATGATGCCAGATGGGGTGGGAACGCCCATACAGATGGTCACACGGGCCTCCAGAGCCAGGTGATGCCAGATGGGGTGGGAACACCCATACAGATGGTCACATGGGTCTCCAGAGCCAGGTGATGATTCCAGATGGGATGGGAATGCCCGTATAGGTGGTCACACGGGCCTCTAGAAGCAAGACCAGCTGAGGGAAACAGGTACAAGTGGCCTGGAGAGGACAGTGTGAAGAAAAGTTCTAGAGAGAAATGCTCTGAGAGGTGATTTGGGAGAGTAAGGAAGCAGGGACTCTCTGAGGAGTGAGAAGAGTCCATTCAGAATCCTTTGAAGAACCTCAGCCTTTTTGCTATCTGTCTCCAGCCCTGCACTGAAATCACTCTTGCAAATATATTGAGAATTTATCATTGGCCAAATGGATGTTTTTTCAGGTATATTTCTGCAGACTCCCCCGCAGGCTTGAGGGTAGGCTGGGCCCTGCTTCCGAGAGGCTTGCCCCCTCAGCGTCCTGGGTGCTCTTCCCTGCACTCTTCTTGCCAGCTTGCTTCTGAGCCTCCTCAAGTGTGGTGCCCTCCTCCTCGGCCCCACTGATGGCCACTTCAGCCCCCACAGAGATGACTGGACTGATGGCAAGGTGCCTCACCTGCCAGGAGGGGTGTGAGGGCCTGGGCACCCCAGCCTGGCTTCTCCTGCGATGCTCTGCTCCACCACCAACCTGTCCTGGAACCTTTCACTCTGTCAACTCATGGGGCGAGGTGTTCACTGAATCCCATTCACTTTACTTCAGGAATGTCTCTCAAAGTCATCATTATTTCTCCACTCTGCATCACAGGAGACGCGGAGACTTCCTCCCTATCTGCTGTCACCAGGACACCAGGGGAATTCTCTTTCTGAAACACAATTCTGGTGTCTCTTCCCTGTCTTAAAGGGCATCCCACAGCAGAGTTCAACCTATGGAATGTGGTTGAGCAGGCCCTTTGAGCCATCCACATGGTTTCAGACACATATGAAAGGCCGGGTAATCTCATGGTTTGGGAGATGGAATGGGGAAAGGACCAGGTCAGCTCAACAGAGCAGCCCCCAGGGCAAACCTATGACACACGCATCCCCCTCAGGTGTGACCACTCTGCGTCCCCCTCAGGTGTGACCACTGACTGCGTCCTGTTATTAGTGCTTCAGGCGGAGATTCTGCCATGGAAGGAGACACTGCCCGGCAGAGCCCATGCCAGTGAGGTGGATGTTACCAAGAGGGATACAGAAACCTTGTTGTTTTAAGCCCCTAGCCCAGCTTGTCCCAATAGACACATCAGAGAAAAGACAGCTGGACAGCAGTTAAAGTGGTAAAATTAAAATTTACTCAAGAGCTATGGCAAGAAGGGAAAGGAGACATCAGTACAGAACCAGGTGCAGTTCTGAACATAGCAGAGCCAAAGGCCTGTTGGGGTCAGAGGACGCAGTTAGTAACAGGAGACAAGGGTGGGGAGATGCTGGTGAAACCAGCCTTACAGGATCCTTGCTGAGGGTGTGCCAGATGAAGCAGAAGTCCTTGGGAGGTGTGTCCTGTGGGGGAATAGGTGGGCTGATGAATCTGGTGAGATTTCAAGTGTGACCAGGTGTTGAGGGTGGGAGATGCTGGCTTAACTAACCAATTAGTCATCTTACTAAAATCTGGCCCTTAGGAGGGCCTAGTTGAAGAAGAGCTCAGAGTTGCCAATGGGAGTTTGGCCAAGCAGAGACTGTCAGTACGCCTTGTTTCCCACCAGTAACACTTGTCAGCCTCGGTCTGTTCTCCTCTGGTAAAGTCCTTCTTCCTCCATGTGTCGTTTCTCCTCTTGAAATTCCCATGACAGTTGAGCCTCCTCGCAGTAGCATCACCCCTTGTGCACACTTCACAGGGCACTTTTCCTTCTGAATTGCAATGAGCTGCTTCCTGACTGTGTAACCCTGTTCCCGCAACCCTCACCAAGAACCCTTCTCACTATCAGCACTTGAAGGGCTTTCAAGTATAAGAAGTCCTCTTCATAAGCACCGTCTCAAAGCCTCTGCTCAAAAGTTTCTATTTCATCCAGTTTTGCTGATCAACTTCTGAAGTCTTCCTCAATTACTTCTGAAATTTGTAGTCAGTCTAAAACTTGCAGTGAAGTAAATTGGTTTTACTTTCAAACAAATTGAAAGTATTAAAAAAAAAATCTGGGCTTACATAATGGATTGTTGAGGGGAGGAAACATGATGCACATACAGTTGTTCTCTTCACCCCAGGTTCTTTTTGGAAGCTTTCAAGGCTCTTGCGACACACAGCCTGACAGCTCTGTGACAGGATGGAATGCATTTACTGCCTGTTTCCAGGCAGCTAGCACAGGGCCCAAGGTGGAGCAGGTGCTCAGCCAATATTCTCTGAACTGAATTTAGTGAGTACGAAAACAGTGCCTATGAAAATAAAAATCCTGCTTCTTTTTCACTCCTAACTGCTCTGTCCTGAGCAAAGTCTTTTTTATTCTTCAACTTCTGGAACCAAATACAGGGAGAGCACTCTCTATTTGTTTTGAAAATGGTGTACTGAGTGCCTTTGGGAGCTACAATAAAAGAAGGAAAAAGAGGGAAGGGGAGGAGGGGGGAAGGGAAGGGGGGAACAGGCAGTGAAGAGAGACAGAAGATGATGCTGACAGTAATGCACAACAGAAAACTGAGGGGAAAGTGTTCAGCATCACTGCCCAGGCTGATATGTCTCACGGCGTGAGCTCGGATGTGCAGAGCCCTCATTATCTACAGCCCTGCAGGGCCCTGGGAGCCGGCGCTCCCACCGCGGTGATGACAGGGACAGGCAGGGGCAGCCAGGCAGCTGGCCCAGGGCAAGTGGGGACCTCCAGAGTATGGTTATGTCTTTACAAAAAATTAAAGAACTGGAGTGGGAGCCAGGGCATCCTGACCCAGGGAGTGCACTCTGGGTTCTGACACCTCCACTGCTCCTGAGGCTGTGGTTGCCAGGTTCTGGCTTCCAGCTGGAGGTTCCAGTCTGCAGCGGAGAGGCTGCTGTGAAGCCTCATCATGGTGGAAGGTGGCTCACCCACCCATCTCTGAGGAAGAAGGAAAGGCTGGTGCCATGACTCCTTTGAACTTCCGTGCCTGTAGCCAACCTCCCTCATCCCCCTGCCCCATCCCCGCCCCCGCCACAGGCCAGCCTGCTCCAGCTGGTCCTGGGATGGCTGGCAGAACTTGTTCTAATCCCAGGGCCCAAGGCTTGCAGTGGTCCTTGGAATTGAGGAGAAGCAAGTGGTCACTCCCAACTTTTGCTTTTACTGAGGTATACTTTTCATACAGTAAAATTAACAGATTTTAGTGAACAGTTCTTTAATTTTTTGTAAAGACATAACCATACTCTGGAGGTCCCCACTTGCCTACCCTTATCACTGAACAAATTTCTGTCACTGAAGGTTAATATTGTCTGTTCTTGAATCTCAGTTTGGTGTCTGACTTCTTACCAGTGAAATATTTTGAGGTTTATGCATGTTGCTAATGTGTATCAATAATGCTATTCTTGCTGCTGGTTTGTGTTCCATCCCACGATTCTGTCATCAGTTCTCTCGATGATGAACATTTCGCGTTTTCCAGTTTGAAGCTATAATGAACAACTTGGCTAGAAATAGTTCTGTGCAGTTCTTATTGGGAGTGTGTATTTTCATTCCTCTTAGGTCAGTACCAAAGTGACACTGCTGAGAGATGGGGTGATAGGGTAAGAAACCATCAAACTGCTTTCCAGACGGGTTGTGCCATTTCACACTCTCACCAGTAGTGTGTTAGTTTCCAGGCTGATCTCAATCCTAGCCAGATTTTGGAGTTATAAGTCTTTTCAACTTTAGACATTCTAATGGTGTGAAGTCATATCTCATAATGTCATTGACGTTTTACTGATATGTATGATATCGACCTCCTATTTATATGTTCAGTAGTTATTTGTGTACTACCTTCTATAAAGTATTTATTCAAGTCTTTTGCTTAATTTTCAAAAGAGAAATTAAGTTCTTTATCATTGAGTTGTCATAGTTCTTTATATATTCTGAATACAAGTTCTTTGTTGAATATGTATTATAAATATTTCATCTCCTTTTGGGTCTTTTCTTCTTTGTGGCTCAGCTGGTAAAGAATCCACGTGCAATGTGGGAGACCTGGGTTTGATCCCTGGGTTGGGAAGATCCCCTGGAGAAGTGAAAGGTTATCCACTCCAGTATTCTGGCCTGGAAATTTCCATGGACTGTATAGTCCATGGGGTCACAAACAGTCAGACACGACTGAGCGACTTTCACTTCACACTTACAGTTTTTGCCTCCTTGAAACATTCTTGCTTTCAAACAGGGGCAAAAGCAAGGGCCACTTTGCTTCTAGCCTCTAGCCCCTGTGATCCAGTGCCTAGGACTCTTGGTTTCCATCCAGGTTACCAAGGTTTAATTTCTAGGCAGGGAACCAAGATCTCTCTTCAGGACTGCTCACTGCTCCCCTCTGAGATCACTCCCACTGGACTGGCAAACTTGGACAGTCTGGAGTTAAGTGGGCAGGATTCCCCTGGGAGGAGGGGTTTGGTGGGGAGAGAAGGGACTGCGGCAGACAGAGCATATTCTTGGCTATTGTATTTCTAGTACACAGAGATGAGAGATCTGAGAGACACTTGCAGAAATCAGAAGGAACTCTAGAAACTGGACCGAATCCCAGAGGGAAGGGGGAGTTCATTTGACATCAGTGGTCTGCCACAGATGATGGACTTGATTTCTCCTGAATGCCATGTTCCTTGAACTAAAGTGTCGAATAAACAAGACCCCATTCAAGATAATTGAGATTGAAGACAGTGAAATTCAGTTTTTGTTTTTGTTTTTAGTGTGGGAAACACAGAGAAAACTTTACAGGAATAAACCCACAAGACTGGTGTGTTGAGACCTGTCCCTGACTGCTGTTTCAGAAGGCCTCTTGGTTTTGACCACTGGGACCTGGGGAAGATGAAGCTCAGAAGAGTTCTCCAAAAGAACGCTGCCATGGGTCCATCTCAGTGTCTCAGGAGAAGGTCCACAGGCTAAATGGAAGAGGAGCTAAGGACTGCAGTGTCTTCATGGTGAGCTGTGGACAGCTTGTGGCATCTTCTTTGTCTCATCATCATCCGTAACTTTCCATACGATCACTGAACCTTGCTGTTGGTTTGCAGATCTCTTTTCTCCAAGACTTGCATTTGATGGGAAGGAAAAAGCTAGGGGGGGATAAACATCTTCATATTTCTTCTTGGGCTGTTGCAGATAAACACATGTGTATCAAGAAAGGGCCATCACTCCCTTCTCCCTGACCTTTCCTGGGTGGGCCTTCTCTCTCTGAGAGGAGAGATGGTTTAGGACAGAAGCCATTTCTTGAGAAGCGCTGTAGAAAAAACAAGTCCGTTGAGTCCTTTCTTTGATTCCTGCAAGTGGTGTGATTTTGTATGAGTTACTTAACACAGATGTCATGATATATCCCCATCCATAAATCAGAAGTAATTATATCTTTACCTGTTCAGGAGAATTAGTATAAGGATGAAATGAAATCATTTAGAGATGGGCTGTTTTGTGGGACCCACACAGAAATCACTACCAAATCCATTCACCTATCAATCTATCTGTCCCCCTTCTTTCTTATGTGTGTGTATATCCATCCATCCATCTGTCCATCAGATTCTCCAGCTCTCTACTCACCACTTAGCTCTCAGCATCAGGCAGACAGCAGACTCCAGACTCTGTGATGACATATCAGCTATCTAATGGCATCACTGACCCAATGGACACAAGTTTGAGTAAACTCCAGGAGTTGGTGACAGACAAGGAGGCCTGGCGTGCTGTAGTCTGCAGGGTTGCAAAGAGTTGGACACAACGAAGCGACTGAACTGAACTGAACCGAATGGCATGGCTCAGAGGTTAAAGCGTCTGCCTCCAATGCGGGAGACCCGGGTTCGATCCCTGGGTTGGGAAGATCCCCTGGAGAAGGAAATGGCAATCCACTCCAGTGTTCTTGCCTAGAGAATCCCATGGACGGAGAAGTTTCGTAGATTACAGTCCACGGGGTCGCAAAGAGTTGGACACGACTGAGCGACTTTACCCTACCATGGTCAGAGGACTTACTAAAAGTGGAAGCAATATGATTAATAAACTGTTTGGCAGATATCAAGGAAAAAGTTGCCTCAGTGGTTATCAGACCTGGGATGTTTAGTAGCTCTGGGGGATTTGCTGAAGCATCACTTTTCAGTGTGTCTGCTGCTCTACAAATCCAGTTGACTGTTTCCTCTAGGTGCTGATGGCTTGGTAGAAGAGTTCACTCCCAGCTGGGGAAGGAGCAGGTGAGGCAACAATTCTGTGCCTGATGTTGAGCTGGGGAGAACCACTGCCAAAACGGCCTTCGTGGCAATTTTTAAAAGATGACAAACCCACAGGCACACTAAAAATCACCATATATCACAACTTTTCTGCAATACTTTCAGAATTTATGCTAAAAAATAATCCTCAAAAAGAGAGCACTTATTCAGTGACAAAGTTGGTTAATAGTTAACTGTCTCCCTCCATGTAACAGTGACATTGCTGCAGGGGCCTGAAGCCTAAGTCTCTCCTCTCCTTGCTCTTTCTCTGTCCACGTCTCTCCCGTACCGACTTGGAATAAGCTTCTCTTCCGTGCACACAGCAGAACTGTGTATTGTTCCTTAGAACCAGCTGCTTCTCTCTTCCTATGGGAGGTGAAACTCTTATCTTCCAGAGTCCTTCTCTTGCCCTGTTTCATCTGCTGAACTGTCCTATTTGATCTTGTGTCCTGTCAAGAGCTCCATCAAAGGACTTCTGCATCAGGTAAGGTCAGATGCTGCCCAGGAAGCAATTCTTACTCAGTCTTGATTGCCTGTTACAATCACCTGGGGGCTAAAAATATCCACCTGCCCAGGTGCCCTGCAAACTCCAGATGGGGCCTGCTAAGTTCTAGAAACCCTGTCCTGTTCAGCCCTTCCAACTTTGTGCTTAACCAACCATGGTTTCTGCCAACAAGACAAACATGTCCAACATGAAAACGAGGTTGCATTCATTTTCAAATTAAGGAGAAAAAATAAAGTGAGCAGAAAGAATTTTCTCAAATTTAAAAATTTTCCAATACTGCCTATGTGAATTAGAATATGTTGTTGCTCAGTCGCCAAGTCGTGTCTGACTCTTTGCAACCCCTTCAGCTGCAGCACACCAGGCCTCCCTGTTCCTCACCATCTCCCGGAGATTCCCCAAGTTCAGGTCCACTGAGTCGGTGATGCCATCCAACCATCTCAATGTCCATCACCTTCTTCTCCTTCTGCCTTCAATCTTTCCCACCATCAGGGTCTTTTCCAATGAGTTGGCTCTTCACACCAGGTGGCCAAACTTTTGGAGCTTCAGCTTCAGCATCAGTCCTTCCAGTGAATGTTCAGTGTTGATTTCCTTTAGGATTGACTGGTTTGATCTCCTAGCTGTCCAAGGGACTCTCAAGAGTCCAACACTACAGTTCAAAAACATCAATTCTTCAGCACTCAGCCTTCTTTATGGTCCAATTCTCACATCTGTACTTGACTACTGGAAAGATCATAGCCTTGACTATATGGCCCTTTGTCAGTAAAACGATGTCTTGGCTTTTTAATATGCAGTCTAGGTTTGTTATAGCTGTCCTTCCAAGAAGAAATTGTCTTCTAATTTCAAGGCTGCAGTCACCATTTGCATTTATTTTAGAACCCAAGAAGAAGAATTAGAATATAACTAAATATATTGGTTGATTTTGCTTACATTATGTTTTATTATTTTACATGAGATATAAAAACTCTTCCTGATGTTAGAACCCCATATGCTCAGTCAATGGAACACATTTGCAATGATGCTGATACTTGCTTCTGGACGGGATATTGGTCAGGGTCCTCTAAAGAAATAGATCCAACAGGATGGAAGGAGGGGTGAGGAGAGAGAGAAAAAGAAATCCACAGTGCAGGCCGAGAGATGCAGGGAAGCATTGATGCTGCAGTTCATGTCCAAAGGCCTTCTGAAGACAGTCTGTCTTAAGGACAGTCTGCCTGGTCTTTCTTGAGGCCTCAACTAATTGGATGAGGCCCAGTCACTCCAAAGAGGGACATCTACTTTATTCAAAGTTTACTGATTTAAAAGCTAACCGTATCTAAAAAACACCTTCACAGCAACATCTAGACTGGTGTTTGATCAAATGTCTGGGTATCATGGCCCAACCAAGTTGACACATAAAATTACCCATCACAGATAGGACATGCGTGTGCCTCGTACATTACACTCCGAGAAACTGCCTCTGAGTGGGGGAGGAGGGGTGAATGTGTGGGAAGCTACCACCTAAGCTGTGGAGCCCAGGAGAGACCAGAAGAGCTAGAAGGTGCTGTCGGGGGGCGGGGGGAAGGAAGGCAGGCCACAGCCTTGCCTTGGAGAGGGTGCGCAGCAACACCAAGGGGCTGCCTTCCCACCCACAGAAGGTGGGCTGTGAGGTACATCCCAGGAGAGTGGAGGCAGCTCCGCCAGCGTGGAGTCCTCTGGAAGCTGTCACCACACATTCGCAGGTGGTGGTACTGTGATTTTTCATCCTCATCTCACAGGTAAAGTTGGTGAAGCACAAAGTGAACCCACCACCCAGGTGCACACAGAAGCCACATGAAAATCCAGGACCAGGGTGAGGGCTCCTGCTCCAGAGTCAGAGATGCTTTCCCTCTTCACCTTTCAGCCTCCCTCTGCATGAGAGTGAAAAGAGCCGTAAGAACTCGAGGCTGACATGGTCGAGACCTTGGAGGAAGGAAGTAACAGCTGCATTCTTTTCTTACTCAGCTCTAGTGTCTCAGCAAAGGAAAGAGAGCTGCCTTTCCAAGCCCAAGACAAAGGCACCCACTTCTGTGCTTGTTGGCATTAAGGGGAGGACCATTTGTCCTGTCTCACTCGACAGACTGTGGCCTCAGCAAGAAGATACTGATTCCTCCATACCTGGCCACTCCCCATCACTGGAAATTTCCCAGTGATGGTTTCCCTTCCTTGCAGAGGTCCGTTTCTTCTTCTCCAAGTCTAGACACCAGTTGTCCCAAGTGAGCACATCCTGGGGAGGACAAGTGTGGTGGCAGCAAGCCGAGGGGAGGCTTCCTGGAGACTCAGGGAAGTGGGAGCTTGTGTTCCAGCCAGAACAGCTTCTCTGCAAACAGCAAGTGCCAGGAGAAGACCAAAAAATGCTCTTCACTTTGACAGACCAGCCTGTCTTGTGTTTGCTCAGGGGCTGTCTTGAGTCAGCAGACCTGGTGCTCTCCTTGACACCCACACACCCACACAGGGAAAGGGCAATAGTCCATTGCAATTGGTATTCTAAAAGCTCTTGACCTTTGGCTGCTGCAGAGGTTTGGATGTAATTGGGAGGGAAGGGGTGCTGCCTGGTCACTGGGATTATAGGTGCAGCCCCAGTGAGGAGTGCACCGCATGGAGTGCAGCATCACTCTCCTGAGAGCTTGTCAGCCATGCAGGTGGAACTCTGTGATCACCCAGACCTGCTGGATCATCACCCGCCTTTTCACCGGTGGTGAGTTTGCATGTGGAGTTTGAGAAATACAGCTCCAAAGAGGAGCAAACCTGTTGCTTCCTCAGAAACAGGTGGCGATGAGGGGGAGCTCAGAGCAGGCGCACACATAGGCTTCAGGAAGCCAGGGAGCAAAGCAGCACAGTCAAGTCTCCTCTGTCCTCTGCCTGTGCCCTGGGGCCGTGGTCCCACTGGGAGGAGAGCCAGGGCCCCAGGGTGGGCATGAGACACCCCGCGGGTGCTCAGGCAGTGTTGGCACTTGCGCCAGCTCAGGGTGCCCCTGACAGCCCATCGCCTCCCTCAGCCCTTCCCCTGCTTTGGGTGAAGGGTATGTTTTCATTAATTTGTCAACCATCATACACACTAAATAGTGATTCCTAAATATGCTGCTGACCTCTCCAATTGGTATCCAGATGTAATGATTAAATGACTACTATAGCAGTGCTTCCAGCAGGGGTGTTCTCAGAGGGCTCAGGTGGAGATGACGGGAAAAGTGGGGTCAGGAATGACTGTTGGCTTGTGGAAACACTGGTGGGGAAGAGGCTCCCACGCTGGCTGCAGGTGTGTGACCCTGGGGCCGGCTGGCACTCACTAGGCTGGGCCTTGGCTCAAAGGGATGTCCCTGTGCTGACCCTGCCTTAGCCTCCTCCCGGCCCTGATGCTGTGAGTCTGCCTTCTTGACACCACTGGAAGGGGAACTATCGATGCTGGCAGCAGTGTCTGCAGCCGGGCAGACAGGACGGCCATCCAATCCGCAGAGGCCACGGTTCTGCTGGGACTGCTCTCGGTTGGAAGACGGGACCTGTGGCTCTGGGAGCCTGAACCTCAGTCCCTCTCAGAGAACAAGTTATCTGAAGGAGGACAAACAGGACTTTCAAGAGGGAGGGCCATGCCCAGGGACCCCACAACCACACCTGCCTTCTGGATTTGGTGGCCTCCTGGGAACGCCAGACCAGAGTCACAGGAAAGAGGCAACATGTGCCTTTCCCCTAGGTCCTGTGGTCTAGGTGATGGGATTGAAGCCATTCTGGGACTCAGGACTCAGCTACAGATGGCAGCCTCCCCAGGCAGCACAGGAGACCAGGAGGCCTGCCCACTTCCAGCGGGGGCCGCAGAGCCTCAGGACTATGTGCCACAAGAAAGACTGTGCACCCTGGGATCTGTGCACTCTCCCTGTGGCCACCTTCTAGAACGTCAGGCCATCCATGAGAGACTCAACCTCATTCACCTGTGTGAGGAGAAGGCAACCTTTCTGGATGGCCAAAGAAGAAAAGGGAAAGCATGTTTTGGCATACGCACTGTCTCAGCCACGCCCTGTCTCACACATATGCACAACCACATAAACACAAAGGCTCACCCACATTGACATACTCACCACGAGTCACCCAGACAGCTACATGAAGAAACCACATGCCATCTGGTCCACACGTGCTTCCTGAGGCCCCCTGTGGCAGTCAGACAGTGAATGGCACTCCCAGAAGAACGCAAAGGTGAGGCCTGGGGTCTCCAGAGGCTCTGCGCTAACCCCATATGAGACCATGGAACTGAGCCCTGTGTGCATGGAAGCTGAGGGTCTGGCTAAGGGGGTGGTTCTGGCCCTACAGGGCTCAGGCTGCTTAACTGACTCAAGCTGACAGAGATGGGCGGGGGAGAATGCAGAGCAAGAAAAGGTGCCTTGAGGCCCTGCCCAGAGGGAGGGTGCTGAGTGCCTGGCCATGGCTGGCCTGGGTCTGCTTCCCAGGAGTTCCAGTACTCAGCTTTGAAAAAGGTGGCTCCTGGGTTAGGTTCTGTGGTGGACAAATACTGAAAACAGTAGCCACTCAACTCTCCCGACTCTTCTAGGGTCACAGGGTGTACTCAGCAGAAATGTAAAAGATTTTGTAATTAAAATGTCAGATTCCTACTGCAAAAACTACCCAAACAAGGTCCATGCAATCTTTGTGCTTGAGATATATGTGTAGATATATGTGCTTGAGAAAAAATTGAAGAGAAATGCTAGTACAATTTAAATACTCACTCTTTGAATTAAATCAATACAAGACACCCTAATAAGTCTGGGGTAAAAGTAAGAAAAATAATCTATTATAATGTTTTAACAGAATCTCTATTTACTTGTTAAAAATGAGTATTTACTTACTAAAAATGAGGAATTATCACCTAAAAAAAGAAAATCTTTGTGCTAGAGTCGGTCTCCCTCCTGGACCATGAAGCCCAGCTACAGTCACAAAGATGAAAATGTGGGAGCGGCCAGAACTGTCAGCAATCAGACACCTGCCCCTTCACAGGTGGAAGTCCTTCCCTTGGGCAGCCCTGCCTCCCAAACCATCCTTCTCAGCTTGACACCTAAAAAGTATACTTAGGGAAATTGGTGGTGACTTAAAAAAATCTTCTGTTGCCTTCTTGGTTGATCTCAAATGGACATCCTATCAGGCATAACAAGGGCTTGTGTGACCCCGCAGTCTGCTGCCCCTTTGTTACCTTGCGAGGTGGTGGACGTGTAGCTTGTCCTGCTCCTAGACTGCAAAGCTCAGCTTTCCCCCCCGGACCTGCCCATTGTGTGCACTTGTGTGAAGCAGGGATTCATAGATGAGCATGAGGATAGCAGATGTGTTGCTCTACATTTTTCCAACAGAGCTGTCCTTTAACCAGGTTCTTTACACTGGACCAATAGTGAGATCCTTAATTCAAGGAAGGATATATTGTCTTTTGCATCAGAGCATCAAATGCTGTTCAGTTCAGTTGCTCAGTCGTGTCCGACTCTTTGCAACCCCATGAATGGCAGCACACCAGGCCTCCCTGTCCATCACCATCTCCAGGAGTTCACTCAGACTCACATCCATCGAGTTGGTGATGTCATCCAGCCATCTCATCCTCGGTCGTCCCCTTCTGCTCCCGCCCCCAATCCCTCTCAGCATCAGAGTCTTTTCCAATGAGTCAACTCTTCACATGAGGTGGCCCAAGTACTGGAGTTTCAGCTTTAGCATCATTCCTTCCAAAGAACACCCAGGGCTGATCTCCATCAGAATGGACTGATTGGATCTCCTTGCAGTCCATGGGACTCTCAAGAGTCTTCTCCAACACCACAGTTCAAAAGCATCAATTCTTCGGTGCTCAGCTTTCTTTACAGTCCAACTCTCACATCCATACATGACCACGTCACTATTATGGACCAGAAAAGCTAAAATAAGCTCACTGCAAGCCTTCTAATCTATTTATAAACCCCCCCCCCCCCATGTCTGCCTGATTGTCACTTCCTTTGTGACCACTGGGGTCACACTGGAGCCCTTGTTATGTATGATGGGTTTTTTAGGTGGCGCTAGTGGTACAGAACCCACCTGCTAATGCAGGAGACTAAGAGAAACACATTCCTTCCCTCAGTCGGGAAGATCCTGTGGAGGAGGGGATGCAACCCATCCAATATTCTTGCCTAGAGAACCCCATGGACAGAGGAGCCTGGTCCATAGGGTCGCACAGAGTTGGACACAACTGAAGTGACTTAGCACACATGCATGCAGAATTTTTCTAAAAGGAGTTTTGTACTCATTACAGGAACTCAGAAATTTAGATTTTTACCTATTCTTGAACTTTTGAACTAAAAAGAGGGGGGAAAAGTCAAGAGAAGACATTGTCTTTTGCTTTGGAGCACCAAGCACTATTACGTCGTCACTATTATGGCCCAGAAAAGCTAATATAAGCACACTGCAAGCCTTCTAATCTATTTATAAGGCCCTTCCTGTCTGCCTGATTGTTACTTCCTATTATTTCAAAGTCACCTTTGGTCTCAGTTTGTATAATACCAAGAGCTGTATAATACCATCCTGCCCAGGAACTTTTATTTAGTTCTTGATATTGTCCAAGCGGTGGCTTTTATGAATCGTGTGGACAGATCCAGCCTTCCAAAGGAGCACAGCTTTAAAAGGAGCCTGAGACACAAAGGAAGCGTGCTGTCACAGCCCTTTCCTTTGCTAAAGCTGCAGGGGTGGGGCCTGGGGGCGAGCTCTGTCCCCACTGCTGTTCCCTGGCCTTTCTCTCATCCTCGCATCCCTCCTGACAGCCACAGGGCAGTGAGGCTGGTCCCGGTGGATTTTCACAAAGGAGGAAAAGGAGCCCCACATGCAGCCTTGACCTGTTTCCCCTCCCCCTTCCCCACCCCCAGTCAGACAGGCCTGCAGGGAAGCCAGGTGCCCCTAGTACCTCCACGCCCCTCCCTTCAGTGCACAGGCAGAGCCCCACGCCAGGGCTGACCCCAGGATCCTAGAGGTCGCCCTGGGCCACGTGCTCTCTTTCTTCCTGTGACCTGTTGGTGACTGAGCTGAGTCCTGTCTGAGTCTCAGCCATCTGAGCCTGCAGGTCATGCAGGGCCCATGGGTCAGGGTCTCCATAGCCTCTGGCCTCCATTCCCCCACCCACATTTTCTCTCCCATCCTCTTCCCAGGGGCCTAGTTTTCCTCTGATATTTTACAGAAAAGCTTATAATTTTACATTTTGCATTTAATAAGTTTTGTTTTCCTCCTTTCGTTAGCACTAATTAAATTTATCTTCACAAAAAGATCATCTGGGAGGCAACATGCAAGCAGGGACTCTTACCCCCATTTCACAGATTGGGACATGAAACCAGAAAAAAAGGCAAACATGCTAAGACCACACAATGAGGAGGAGCCAGGATCTCCAGAGTTTCAGGGGACTTCAGAGCAGCGAATATGCAAGGCTTTCCTCAGCCTGCACTGCTTTTGTCATGAAAGTAATGCCTACTCATTCTGAATTCAGAATATCTTGGTTGTTCTATATTTTCTCATTTGGCAGGCAATGAAAGAACAATCACTGTCTAGGGAAAGTGCACACATTTTTTGTTTCTTTTCATTCAAAAAAACCTCCTTTTAAAAGGTTACAAATCCCTGAGAAGGGCCAACGTAGGGTGTACATTCTGCCACTTGTACACAACATAATTTTCAGGGCATGTTTGCATGCCCAGTTGTTCAGTCACGCCTGAATCTTTGTGACCCTATGGACCATAACCCATCAGGCTCCTCTCTCCATGGAATTTCCCAGGCAAGAATACTGGAGTAGGTTGCCATTTCCTGCTCCAGAGGATCTTCCAGACCCAGGTATTGAACCGGCATGTCCCCTGTCTCCTGCATTGCAGGTAGATTCTTTACCGCTTGATGGCAGGTAGATTCTTTATGACATTTGTGGTAGGAGGAGTGCAATCAGGATAAAATCAAACCCCATACCCACTGGGTTGCCAACCCACAAACTGGAGAACAGCAATACCAAAGAAGTCCTTGCACTGTTGTGAAGGTTCTAGGCCCTGGGCATCCGGCAAAGGGACTGGAAAGCCCCAGGGACTCTGACTTTGAAGGACAGTGTGATTTGATTACAGCACTTATGCAAGACTGGGGGAAACAGAGACTCTTGCAGGACACAAACAAAATCTTGTGTGCACCAGGACCCAGGAGAAAGGAGCAGTGACCCTACCTGAACCTGAGGCAGGCTTGCCTGTGAGTGCTTGGAGGTCTCCTGCGGAGGCATGGGTGGACGCGGCCCGCCGTGGGGACAGGAGGTGTGTGTCCTTTTTGGAGGTCACCTGTGGCCCTCCCATAGAGACTGCAGACTCTAGGACTGAGTCGCCTCAGGCCAACCAACCAACAGGGAAGGAACACAGTGCTACTCATTAGTAGACAATTGGATTAAAAATTTACTGAGCGTGATCCAGCCCACTAGAGCAAGACCCAGTTTTCCCCACAGCCAGTCCCTCTCATCAGAAAGCTTCCACAAGCCTCTCATCCATCAAAGGGCAGATAGAAGAAGCAAGAAATATAATCCCATTTATGACAGTAGCATTAAAGCTGGGGGGAGAATATTCAGTAAAAGTAGGTTGCTATAAAGAAAAGGCTGGTAGGTATGACAAATGGAGTATTTCTTGCCGTATCAGTAAGCAAGGATGTCACAGTCATCAGCGATGCTAGCCCTCTTGTGATCCAGCCGCCCTTGCCTGCAGCCACTCCCTACAGCGAGCACTGAGGAACTCAGGAAGTGAAGAAGCACAGGATGCTGGCTACAGACAGCTGAGCAGCATATAAAAGGAATGATTTCTGTGAGTCCAGACTCTTGCATCTTCCCATACATAGAAAAGGGCTAAATTCCTTCACTTCAGAAATCTAGTTTTCTTTAATTCACAAAAATACTTCCGATGTTCAGACAACCTGCCCTTTGTTGCAAACTTCTGTATAATCTGACTCCTCCCCTCCACCTCCTTGTAGCAGTTTTCTCAAGGTCATCTGAGATGCTGTCTCCTGGACTTGAAGCCCTAAAAATTCCCACTGAATAAAATATAACTCAACTTTTAGATTGTGACCAATTTTTTTTAAGTCAACAAGTGTTCTGGGAGAGTGCTAATTGCAGAAGTAAAGGATGTTTGTCCAACCCAAAGCTGTCTGAGCTAGGCAGTCAGGATGTTGAAGAGAGAATCACTGATAAATGAATGAAATCCATTACAAATCATCAGGTGTGAGGTGTCTTGTACAAAGGTGTCCATGTGAGATTAAGACAACTGTCAAAGGCTGAGATGATCCCTACCCTGTGATTCTCACAGTTCTTCCAAGAAGGGCCCCGTGAGGACAATGCAGCAGAGAAGCCCTGGGGCATTTCTGCCAGTTATTCCTCTCCTCCCAGCATCCTCCTCTCCACAGGCCCCTGGGACTGCCTCCTGCAGTGGTGGCAAGACACTCATCCCATGTCACCACGTGAGGGCCACATCAAGGGAAAAACCTCTCTCTCCTGAAGGGATATGCCACTTTCACCATTATTAGGCTTCAAAATCCAAAATTCATTCTGAAGAGTTGTAGTCTTCAGAGTGATTCAAAGTTTGAATGCAGATCTCCAACAGGTGTTCCAGTGGATTTCATTCATGTGGAAAACTTGATGCTGGCTGGGCCAGAGGAAGGACTAAAGTAAGCAGAAATAATAAAAGCAGCTCTACCTGTACACCCACAGACCCCTGCCTATAGGAGCAGGTGCAAAGATTTACAAATGTCCAGCCCAAAGTAGCAGAGCTGTAAGGACCAACCTGGTGAAAATCTGTGCCCTATAGTTACAGAGTGCAGCCCAGAGGAGCAGCAGGTGGACCAGTTGAGGAGATGCACAAACATCCCAACAGAAGATTCTTTTGCTGCCTGCTGGGTTCCCAAGTGACTGAAGCAGGCTTACAGTTTACAAAAAAAAAAAACAGGCTAGCTTTAAAAATTCTTCCTTTCTTGTTTTGTAACAATGAAAATATGAGGTGGAGCTTTATTATGAGTTGACTTCCTCCCTCTCTCTATTTACATATAGAAATCCTACTGCCAAAACCTGAGAATCTTGTCTACAGTGACCCAGAGTGATTAGCAAAGATGAGGTCACTCTTGAGTGGGGTGGGCCCCTCAACCGATATGACTGTTAACAAAAAGAACACCACACAAAGACAAAGAGAAAATGCACACAAAGGGAAGGAGATGGAGAGAGACACAGGGAGAAGAGGCTGTGGGCAGACCAAGGTCTCAGAAAGAACCAACCCTGGTCATACTTGATCTCAGACTCCTGGCCTTGAGAACTGTGTGGCAGTATCCTTCTGCTGTTTAAGCTGCCCATCTGTGGCAGTTCCTAGCCCACAAGTGTATACTTCATGTAAATTATTTATGATACACATGAAGAAAAAAAAACTTTTAATTTAAAACAGAAAACAAGTACAATAAAAACATTGCCTGAAATGCAGATGACCCCACCTTAATGACAGAAAGCAAAGAGGAACTAAAGAGCCTCTTGATGAAAGTGAAAGAGGAGAGTGAAAAAGCTGGCTTAAAACTCCACATTCAAAAAATGAAGATCATGGCATCCAGTCCCATCACTTCATGGCAAATAGATGGGAAAACAATAGAAACAGTGACGGACTTTACTTTCCTGGGCTCTAAAGATGGTTACTGCAGATGGTTACTGCAGCCATGAAATTAAAAGATGCTTGCTTCTTGGAAGGAAAGCTATGACAAACCTAAACATTGTATTAAAAAGCAGAGACATTACTTTGCCAACAAAGGTCTGTATAGTCAAAGCTATTGTTTCCCCGGTAGTTGTTACAGATGTGAGAGTAAGACCGTAAAGGAGGCTGAGTGCTGAAGAATTGATGCTTTTGAATCATGGTGCTGGAGAAGACTCCTGAGAGTCGCTTGGACAGAAAGGAAATCAAACCAGTCAATGATAAAGGAAATCAACTTTGACTTCATTGGAAGGACTGATGCTGAAGCTGAAGCTCCGATACTTTGGCCACCCGACGTGAAGAGACAGCCCACTGGAATAGACCCTGATGCTGGGGAAGATTGAGGGCAGGAGGAGAAGGAGGCAAGAGAGGATGAGATGGCTGAAAGGCATCATTGACTCAATGGACATGAGTTTGAGTAAACTCTGGGAGATAGTGAAGGACAAGGGAGCCTGGTATGCTGCAGTCCATGGTGTCACAAAGAGTGGGACATGACTGAGCAACTAAACAGCAACAACATAACTCAAGGATACATTTCCATCACATAATCTAAAATTAAAATAAGTTTCTTTCCAAAACACCCTTGAATGAGAAACTTTATTCTGGTATATGCTGTGCAACAATGGATTAGACACGATGTCTCTTTCAAGAGTTTATTTAGGTATAACTGACGTACAATAAGCTTCACACATGTTAAGTATACAAACTGTAAAATTGTAAACCATGAAAGTTGAGCACAACCAAGACAGTGAACAGAACCATCTCTTCCAGAAGTTTCTTCTGTTACCTCTGCAATCCTATTCCTGTTCCCTTCCTTCCTCTCCTCCAGTCCCAAGAAACCAGTGATCTGCTTTCTATATTTTCTAGAATTTTACATAAATGGAATTATGGCATGGCATTTTTATATTCACTTCACTTCTTTCAGCTTAATTATTTTGAGATGTTTTTCTGCTATGAGCTTCAGTTCAGTTCAGTTCAGTCACTCAGTCATGTCCGACTCTTTGCGACCCCATGAATCACAGCCTGCTAGGCCTCCCTGACCATCACCAACTCCCAGAGTTCACTCAAACTCACGTCCATCGAGTCACTGATGCCATCCAGCCATCTCATCCTCTGTCGTCCCCTTCTCCTCCTGCCCCCAATCCCTCCCAGCATCAGGGTCTTTTCCAATGAGTCAACTCTTCGCATGAGGTGGCCAAAGTACTGGCATGTCTCAATAATTCACTCCTGTTTACTGTCTGTCTCTTATACACATCTCTAGAGTCGGTCTCCCACATTTTCANCTCCTGCCCCCAATCCCTCCCAGCATCAGGGTCTTTTCCAATGAGTCAACTCTTCGCATGAGGTGGCCAAAGTACTGGCATGTCTCAATAATTCACTCCTGTTTACTGTTGAGTAGTAGTCTGTCGTATGGATATGACTTTATTCATTAATTTCTTGACAGGCATTTGCAACATTTCTAGTTTTAAGCTATCCAAACGTACTGCTGTGAACATTTGTGTGTTAAGTCTTTGCAAGGACAAAGGTTTCTTCTCTCTAGGGTAAATACCTAGGGGTGGAATGGCTGGCTCATATGGCATGTGTTTAACTTTTGAGGAGGTCACCAGATGACTTGTTATGTGTCCACCAGCAGCGCATGAGTGTTCTGGTTTTGCCACACACTTGCCAGTGCTTGTAGGGCCTCTCTGTTCTCATATGTGCGCAATGGTGTCTCACTGCACAGTGCAGGAGCTTTGGTGTGAGCCATTCCCCAGAGCCTTATGATGAAGACCCTGTGGAACCAAGATCACAGGTAAATGATGGACCTGCCTTTGCTAACGAATGAGGGAACAGTGAAGATAGTGCTAAACAACATGATGCCTTTCTTTCTGACACACGAAATAAATTCTAGGTGAATTACATCTGTATGTTAAAAATATGTCTGGATAAACAACAAAGTCCTACCATATAACACAGCAAACTATATTCAGTATTCTGTGACAAACCATAATGGAAGAGAATATTAAATATATATATATATAACTAAGTCACTTTGCAATACAGCAGAAGTATTACAGCGTTGTAAATCAACTATACTTAAATTTTTTTAATATTTAAAAATTTCAGGTAAAAAGAACTATTGCTTGTTCCATAGCAAAAATACGCAAATGTCCTGGGCTCCAGTCACACGGGGCTGCTGACCATCCCTGGGGATACTGAGCCCTTGTACATGTCAGCAGCTTTGCCGTATGTCTCTGCCAAAAAGTGCTTCCCTGTATTATCCACCTCAAACAACTCCTCCTCACTCTGAAGGATCCACAGAGAATAGGTGTCTCATCCCTGTGAACCAGCTGTTAACTCCCAACCTGTGCGTTCTTACAGTACCTGTCACATTGCTTGAAATGAGCAGGTTATAGGGGTTGACCTCCATGCATCTGTGAGTCTCTGCTGGGCGTAGAATTTGCATTTTGGGAGACTATGTTCCTGGTACCCAGCACAAAGCAGGAACCAACCAGTGTGTGCCTGATAAAAGGAGGAAGCATGTGCTTGTGTTTGAAACTTACAGGACGTTGTTGTGGGTAGCCATCCAACCCTGTGTGAGTTTAGCTCACTATCTCCACCCTGGAGTGTCACAGTCCTCCCTATCACAGGCCTAGACCCCCTCACTGGGCACTCCTGGCTCCACCTCCCCTCAGGAAATCCATGGGTTGCTGCTGAGATCCCCAGGCCCTTGACTGATTCTTCAAGACTTGTGCCTTCCCGGAGTTGGCAGCTTTGCTGTCCAACCCCAGTGTGCTTTGATATTACTGTGTACTTTTAATTAAACATTACCTAATGCCATGACATCTTTTTTTGGGTGTTAGTTCTAAAAGGTCTTGTAGGTCTTCAGAGAACTGTTCAACTTCAGCTTCTTCTGCGTTACTGGTTGGGGCACAGACTTGGATTACTGTGATATTGAATGGTTTGCCTTGGAGACGAACAGAGATCATGTCTGAGTCTCAGCCATCTGAGCCTGCAGGTCATGCAGGGCCCATGGGTCAGGGTCTCCATAGCCTCTGGCCTCCATTCCCCCACCCACATTTTCTCTCCCATCCTCTTCCCAGGGGCCTAGTTTTCCTCTGATATTTTACAGAAAAGCTTATAATTTTACATTTTGCATTTAATAAGTTTTGTTTTCCTCCTTTCGTTAGCACTAATTAAATTTATCTTCACAAAAAGATCATCTGGGAGGCAACATGCAAGCAGGGACTCTTACCCCCATTTCACAGATTGGGACATGAAACCAGAAAAAAAGGCAAACATGCTAAGACCACACAATGAGGAGGAGCCAGGATCTCCAGAGTTTCAGGGGACTTCAGAGCAGCGAATATGCAAGGCTTTCCTCAGCCTGCACTGCTTTTGTCATGAAAGTAATGCCTACTCATTCTGAATTCAGAATATCTTGGTTGTTCTATATTTTCTCATTTGGCAGGCAATGAAAGAACAATCACTGTCTAGGGAAAGTGCACACATTTTTTGTTTCTTTTCATTCAAAAAAACCTCCTTTTAAAAGGTTACAAATCCCTGAGAAGGGCCAACGTAGGGTGTACATTCTGCCACTTGTACACAACATAATTTTCAGGGCATGTTTGCATGCCCAGTTGTTCAGTCACGCCTGAATCTTTGTGACCCTATGGACCATAACCCATCAGGCTCCTCTCTCCATGGAATTTCCCAGGCAAGAATACTGGAGTAGGTTGCCATTTCCTGCTCCAGAGGATCTTCCAGACCCAGGTATTGAACCGGCATGTCCCCTGTCTCCTGCATTGCAGGTAGATTCTTTACCGCTTGATGGCAGGTAGATTCTTTATGACATTTGTGGTAGGAGGAGTGCAATCAGGATAAAATCAAACCCCATACCCACTGGGTTGCCAACCCACAAACTGGAGAACAGCAATACCAAAGAAGTCCTTGCACTGTTGTGAAGGTTCTAGGCCCTGGGCATCCGGCAAAGGGACTGGAAAGCCCCAGGGACTCTGACTTTGAAGGACAGTGTGATTTGATTACAGCACTTATGCAAGACTGGGGGAAACAGAGACTCTTGCAGGACACAAACAAAATCTTGTGTGCACCAGGACCCAGGAGAAAGGAGCAGTGACCCTACCTGAACCTGAGGCAGGCTTGCCTGTGAGTGCTTGGAGGTCTCCTGCGGAGGCATGGGTGGACGCGGCCCGCCGTGGGGACAGGAGGTGTGTGTCCTTTTTGGAGGTCACCTGTGGCCCTCCCATAGAGACTGCAGACTCTAGGACTGAGTCGCCTCAGGCCAACCAACCAACAGGGAAGGAACACAGTGCTACTCATTAGTAGACAATTGGATTAAAAATTTACTGAGCGTGATCCAGCCCACTAGAGCAAGACCCAGTTTTCCCCACAGCCAGTCCCTCTCATCAGAAAGCTTCCACAAGCCTCTCATCCATCAAAGGGCAGATAGAAGAAGCAAGAAATATAATCCCATTTATGACAGTAGCATTAAAGCTGGGGGGAGAATATTCAGTAAAAGTAGGTTGCTATAAAGAAAAGGCTGGTAGGTATGACAAATGGAGTATTTCTTGCCGTATCAGTAAGCAAGGATGTCACAGTCATCAGCGATGCTAGCCCTCTTGTGATCCAGCCGCCCTTGCCTGCAGCCACTCCCTACAGCGAGCACTGAGGAACTCAGGAAGTGAAGAAGCACAGGATGCTGGCTACAGACAGCTGAGCAGCATATAAAAGGAATGATTTCTGTGAGTCCAGACTCTTGCATCTTCCCATACATAGAAAAGGGCTAAATTCCTTCACTTCAGAAATCTAGTTTTCTTTAATTCACAAAAATACTTCCGATGTTCAGACAACCTGCCCTTTGTTGCAAACTTCTGTATAATCTGACTCCTCCCCTCCACCTCCTTGTAGCAGTTTTCTCAAGGTCATCTGAGATGCTGTCTCCTGGACTTGAAGCCCTAAAAATTCCCACTGAATAAAATATAACTCAACTTTTAGATTGTGACCAATTTTTTTTAAGTCAACAAGTGTTCTGGGAGAGTGCTAATTGCAGAAGTAAAGGATGTTTGTCCAACCCAAAGCTGTCTGAGCTAGGCAGTCAGGATGTTGAAGAGAGAATCACTGATAAATGAATGAAATCCATTACAAATCATCAGGTGTGAGGTGTCTTGTACAAAGGTGTCCATGTGAGATTAAGACAACTGTCAAAGGCTGAGATGATCCCTACCCTGTGATTCTCACAGTTCTTCCAAGAAGGGCCCCGTGAGGACAATGCAGCAGAGAAGCCCTGGGGCATTTCTGCCAGTTATTCCTCTCCTCCCAGCATCCTCCTCTCCACAGGCCCCTGGGACTGCCTCCTGCAGTGGTGGCAAGACACTCATCCCATGTCACCACGTGAGGGCCACATCAAGGGAAAAACCTCTCTCTCCTGAAGGGATATGCCACTTTCACCATTATTAGGCTTCAAAATCCAAAATTCATTCTGAAGAGTTGTAGTCTTCAGAGTGATTCAAAGTTTGAATGCAGATCTCCAACAGGTGTTCCAGTGGATTTCATTCATGTGGAAAACTTGATGCTGGCTGGGCCAGAGGAAGGACTAAAGTAAGCAGAAATAATAAAAGCAGCTCTACCTGTACACCCACAGACCCCTGCCTATAGGAGCAGGTGCAAAGATTTACAAATGTCCAGCCCAAAGTAGCAGAGCTGTAAGGACCAACCTGGTGAAAATCTGTGCCCTATAGTTACAGAGTGCAGCCCAGAGGAGCAGCAGGTGGACCAGTTGAGGAGATGCACAAACATCCCAACAGAAGATTCTTTTGCTGCCTGCTGGGTTCCCAAGTGACTGAAGCAGGCTTACAGTTTACAAAAAAAAAAAACAGGCTAGCTTTAAAAATTCTTCCTTTCTTGTTTTGTAACAATGAAAATATGAGGTGGAGCTTTATTATGAGTTGACTTCCTCCCTCTCTCTATTTACATATAGAAATCCTACTGCCAAAACCTGAGAATCTTGTCTACAGTGACCCAGAGTGATTAGCAAAGATGAGGTCACTCTTGAGTGGGGTGGGCCCCTCAACCGATATGACTGTTAACAAAAAGAACACCACACAAAGACAAAGAGAAAATGCACACAAAGGGAAGGAGATGGAGAGAGACACAGGGAGAAGAGGCTGTGGGCAGACCAAGGTCTCAGAAAGAACCAACCCTGGTCATACTTGATCTCAGACTCCTGGCCTTGAGAACTGTGTGGCAGTATCCTTCTGCTGTTTAAGCTGCCCATCTGTGGCAGTTCCTAGCCCACAAGTGTATACTTCATGTAAATTATTTATGATACACATGAAGAAAAAAAAACTTTTAATTTAAAACAGAAAACAAGTACAATAAAAACATTGCCTGAAATGCAGATGACCCCACCTTAATGACAGAAAGCAAAGAGGAACTAAAGAGCCTCTTGATGAAAGTGAAAGAGGAGAGTGAAAAAGCTGGCTTAAAACTCCACATTCAAAAAATGAAGATCATGGCATCCAGTCCCATCACTTCATGGCAAATAGATGGGAAAACAATAGAAACAGTGACGGACTTTACTTTCCTGGGCTCTAAAGATGGTTACTGCAGATGGTTACTGCAGCCATGAAATTAAAAGATGCTTGCTTCTTGGAAGGAAAGCTATGACAAACCTAAACATTGTATTAAAAAGCAGAGACATTACTTTGCCAACAAAGGTCTGTATAGTCAAAGCTATTGTTTCCCCGGTAGTTGTTACAGATGTGAGAGTAAGACCGTAAAGGAGGCTGAGTGCTGAAGAATTGATGCTTTTGAATCATGGTGCTGGAGAAGACTCCTGAGAGTCGCTTGGACAGAAAGGAAATCAAACCAGTCAATGATAAAGGAAATCAACTTTGACTTCATTGGAAGGACTGATGCTGAAGCTGAAGCTCCGATACTTTGGCCACCCGACGTGAAGAGACAGCCCACTGGAATAGACCCTGATGCTGGGGAAGATTGAGGGCAGGAGGAGAAGGAGGCAAGAGAGGATGAGATGGCTGAAAGGCATCATTGACTCAATGGACATGAGTTTGAGTAAACTCTGGGAGATAGTGAAGGACAAGGGAGCCTGGTATGCTGCAGTCCATGGTGTCACAAAGAGTGGGACATGACTGAGCAACTAAACAGCAACAACATAACTCAAGGATACATTTCCATCACATAATCTAAAATTAAAATAAGTTTCTTTCCAAAACACCCTTGAATGAGAAACTTTATTCTGGTATATGCTGTGCAACAATGGATTAGACACGATGTCTCTTTCAAGAGTTTATTTAGGTATAACTGACGTACAATAAGCTTCACACATGTTAAGTATACAAACTGTAAAATTGTAAACCATGAAAGTTGAGCACAACCAAGACAGTGAACAGAACCATCTCTTCCAGAAGTTTCTTCTGTTACCTCTGCAATCCTATTCCTGTTCCCTTCCTTCCTCTCCTCCAGTCCCAAGAAACCAGTGATCTGCTTTCTATATTTTCTAGAATTTTACATAAATGGAATTATGGCATGGCATTTTTATATTCACTTCACTTCTTTCAGCTTAATTATTTTGAGATGTTTTTCTGCTATGAGCTTCAGTTCAGTTCAGTTCAGTCACTCAGTCATGTCCGACTCTTTGCGACCCCATGAATCACAGCCTGCTAGGCCTCCCTGACCATCACCAACTCCCAGAGTTCACTCAAACTCACGTCCATCGAGTCACTGATGCCATCCAGCCATCTCATCCTCTGTCGTCCCCTTCTCCTCCTGCCCCCAATCCCTCCCAGCATCAGGGTCTTTTCCAATGAGTCAACTCTTCGCATGAGGTGGCCAAAGTACTGGCATGTCTCAATAATTCACTCCTGTTTACTGTTGAGTAGTAGTCTGTCGTATGGATATGACTTTATTCATTAATTTCTTGACAGGCATTTGCAACATTTCTAGTTTTAAGCTATCCAAACGTACTGCTGTGAACATTTGTGTGTTAAGTCTTTGCAAGGACAAAGGTTTCTTCTCTCTAGGGTAAATACCTAGGGGTGGAATGGCTGGCTCATATGGCATGTGTTTAACTTTTGAGGAGGTCACCAGATGACTTGTTATGTGTCCACCAGCAGCGCATGAGTGTTCTGGTTTTGCCACACACTTGCCAGTGCTTGTAGGGCCTCTCTGTTCTCATATGTGCGCAATGGTGTCTCACTGCACAGTGCAGGAGCTTTGGTGTGAGCCATTCCCCAGAGCCTTATGATGAAGACCCTGTGGAACCAAGATCACAGGTAAATGATGGACCTGCCTTTGCTAACGAATGAGGGAACAGTGAAGATAGTGCTAAACAACATGATGCCTTTCTTTCTGACACACGAAATAAATTCTAGGTGAATTACATCTGTATGTTAAAAATATGTCTGGATAAACAACAAAGTCCTACCATATAACACAGCAAACTATATTCAGTATTCTGTGACAAACCATAATGGAAGAGAATATTAAATATATATATATATAACTAAGTCACTTTGCAATACAGCAGAAGTATTACAGCGTTGTAAATCAACTATACTTAAATTTTTTTAATATTTAAAAATTTCAGGTAAAAAGAACTATTGCTTGTTCCATAGCAAAAATACGCAAATGTCCTGGGCTCCAGTCACACGGGGCTGCTGACCATCCCTGGGGATACTGAGCCCTTGTACATGTCAGCAGCTTTGCCGTATGTCTCTGCCAAAAAGTGCTTCCCTGTATTATCCACCTCAAACAACTCCTCCTCACTCTGAAGGATCCACAGAGAATAGGTGTCTCATCCCTGTGAACCAGCTGTTAACTCCCAACCTGTGCGTTCTTACAGTACCTGTCACATTGCTTGAAATGAGCAGGTTATAGGGGTTGACCTCCATGCATCTGTGAGTCTCTGCTGGGCGTAGAATTTGCATTTTGGGAGACTATGTTCCTGGTACCCAGCACAAAGCAGGAACCAACCAGTGTGTGCCTGATAAAAGGAGGAAGCATGTGCTTGTGTTTGAAACTTACAGGACGTTGTTGTGGGTAGCCATCCAACCCTGTGTGAGTTTAGCTCACTATCTCCACCCTGGAGTGTCACAGTCCTCCCTATCACAGGCCTAGACCCCCTCACTGGGCACTCCTGGCTCCACCTCCCCTCAGGAAATCCATGGGTTGCTGCTGAGATCCCCAGGCCCTTGACTGATTCTTCAAGACTTGTGCCTTCCCGGAGTTGGCAGCTTTGCTGTCCAACCCCAGTGTGCTTTGATATTACTGTGTACTTTTAATTAAACATTACCTAATGCCATGACATCTTTTTTTGGGTGTTAGTTCTAAAAGGTCTTGTAGGTCTTCAGAGAACTGTTCAACTTCAGCTTCTTCTGCGTTACTGGTTGGGGCACAGACTTGGATTACTGTGATATTGAATGGTTTGCCTTGGAGACGAACAGAGATCATTCTGTCATTTTTGAGACTGCATTTCAGATTCTTTTGTTGACCATGATAGCTACTTTATTTCTTATAAGGGATTCCTGCCTGCGGTAGTAGATATAATGGTCATCTGAGTTAAATTCACCCATTCCTGTCCATTTTAGTTCGCTGATTCCTAGAATGTGGACATTCACCCTTGCCATCTCTTGTTTGACCACTTCCAATTTGCCTTGATTCATGGACCTGACGTTCCAGGTTCCTATGCAATATTGCTCTTTACAGCATCGGACCTTTCTTCTATCACCAGTCACATCCACTAGTGGGTATTTTTTTTGCTTTGGCTCCATCCCTTCATTCTTTCTGGAGTTATTTCTCCACTGATCTCCAGTAGCATATTGGGCACCTACTGACCTGGGGAATTCCTCTTTCAGTATCCCATCATTTTGCCTTTTCATACTGTTCATGGAGTTCAGTTGACTCATGGAAAAGACTCCGATGCTGGGAGGTACTGGGGGTAGGAGGAGAAGGGGACGACAGAGGATGAGATGGCTGGATGGCATCACTGACTTGATGGACGTGACTCAGTGAACTCCGGGAGTTGGTGATGGACAGGGAGGCCTGGTGTGCTGCGATTCGTGGGGTTGCAAAGAGTCGGACACGACTGAGCGACTGAACTGAACTGAATGCCATGACATAAGAGCGGAAAAACAGAGTAGTAGTTTCTATGAAAAACAATTCCAAAGCTTTGGAAAGACTCAGTAATTGTAAATCATGAAAAAGAAAATAATGTTTCATTATGTATACATGGGCGAACTCTTCAAAGATGGGAGAGGGAGTAAAAATCCATAGGAATCTGCATTTACAGTCGTGTGCAAATGTCTTAGTTTCTCACATCACTTTAAATGAGCTGAAATTGGTCTGTATAGAGATGTTATGGCTGTGTGTGCTTTGGACAGGAAATGTGGATTGAAAATTATCAAATCAGATGATCAGCATGTATATCTAATATTTAATTTTCAAGCTAAAATAACATGTTATATGTATATATATATTATTGTTGCGTCTTCAGTTGCTAAGTTGTGTCTGACTCTTTGCCACCCCACACCAGGCTTCCCTATCCTTGACTATATATTAACATATGTATATATACACACATACACACACACACACACATATATGTAACGTATATATGTGTATATATATAGGGCTTTCCAGGTGGTTCTAGTGGTAAAGAACCTGCCTGCCAATGCAGGTGGAGAAGGAAATGGCAACCCACTCTAGTATTCTTGCCTGGAGAATCACATGGACAGAGGAGCCTGGCAGGCCTTGGTCTATAGGGTCACAGAGAGTCGGACACAACTGAAGTGACTAAGCACACACGCCAATGCAGGAGACTTTGGAGATGTGAGTTTGATCCCTGGGTTTGGAAGATCCCCTGGAGGAGGAAATGGCAACCCACTCCAGTATTCTTGCCTGGAGAATCCCATGGATGGAGGAGCCTAGCGGTCTACAGTGTAGGCTCGCACAGAGTTGGACACGACCAAAGCAATTTAGCGCATATGTATGCATATATGTATATATACACATGTATGTGTTATGTATATACACATACACACATGCATACATACAGATGCTTTCATATATACACATTTATATGCATAAGTGTATATGTATATTTGTGTGGGCATGAGCGTACAGGTGTTATATATATATATACACATACATACACTTACATATATACACATTTATATACATGTGTATATATGCACTGGAGAAGGCAATAGCACTCCACTCCAGTCCTCTTGCTTGGAATATCCCATGGATGGAGGAGCCTGGTGGGCTGCAGTCCATGGGGTCGCTAAGAGTCGGACACGACTGAGCGACTTCACTTTCACTTTTCACTTTCACACATTGGAGAAGGAAATGGCAACCCACTCCAGTGTTCTTGCCTGGAGCATCCCAGGGACGGGGGAGCCTGGTGGGCTGCTGTCTATGGGGTCGCACAGAGTCGGACATGACTGAGTGACTTAGCAGCAGCGGCAGCAGTATATATGTACACACACACACGTATAATGATTTTCTACTTTAATATATGATTAAATGATTTTGGCTCTTTACTTACAAGCTACTTGTCTTATATGTATTAGATAAGAGAGCTCCCACTAAATACATAATTTATATAAATAAATATACAATATATAAATACAGATTTTAAATATTTATGTGTATACATTAAACATTATACCTCTGTGTAAATATATTTTGTATACTGAATACTTTTTTGCATATAGATAAGTAGTATATAAATTGAACACTTGTTTTTGCTTTTAATTTTTATTTTGCTTTGGAGTATTGTTGATTAACAATGTTTTGTTAGTTCCAAGTGTACAGCAAAGTGATTTCAGTTATACATATACATGGGCCTATTCTTTTTCAATATTTTGTATTTTTGTGCTTGTTAAGTCCATGGTTGATTCATATCAATGTATGGCAAAAACAACTACAATATTGTAAAGTAATTAGCCTCCAACTAACACACACACACACACACACAAAGTGTTTCCTCCTCATTTCTAGGACAGATGGCTGTAGCTGCTGGGTTCCCAGGAAGCCAGCTGTGAGATAGAGTCAGACAGGGAAAACCTTTGGGAGCATCCCCTGTGCAGGAGAGACAGGAAGCTGGATCAGGAGAGGAGGAGCCGGGATGGGAAGAAGCCAAGCATCACAGAGGTCCTGGGTGCTCTGCACTTGTAGAGGTCGTTGTCAACCCAATGGGAAGGAGGTGGCAGGGCCTAGACCTGCAGCAGGAAGTGGGCTGTGCAGCAGGGTGAGGCCTCTGGGGAGTCATCGAGCTAGGAGGCCCGCCCGACAAGGGGCTGAAGGCTAGAAGCTGACTGCCCTCAGCCCCCCTGAGGTCAGGCAGTGGGCCTCGATGTAGGGATTCCAAGCAGCGCAGCCCAGCATCCACGGCAGGAGTGGTTGGCTTTGTTCTAGAATGAGTCTTCTCCATCTCATGGAGAGGATTCCAAAGTACTTACCAGAACGTGCCTGCATTCTGAATCACTTCAGTCGTGTCCCACTCTTTGTGACCCTATGAACTGATCCTGCCAGGCTCCTCTCTCCACGGGGATTCTCTAGGCAGGAACACTGGAGTGGGTTGCCATGCCCTCCTCCAGGGGATCTTCCCGACCAGGGAGGGAACCCACATCTCCTGCAGCTCCTGCACTGCTGGGGAATTCTTTACCGCTGAGCCACCAAGGAAGGCCGCCTACCAGAGCACCTGGAAGGAAAACTGGTCTTTTCCTTATTTTCTTGCTGTTTCTCTTTCTTCATCTCAAAATGTCACAGAGGACAGATCCAGCCGCCAGTGGTGAGCACGCTATAGGGAAGTACTTCCTTCTTACAAAGGGGCTGAAGAATATTTGGACTGATACCTCACAGTACCCGCACACACAGTGACACACACATAAACACATACACTCAGGCAATGCAAAGTGGCTCTGCCCTGCTAACGACATACAGATTCTTACACGGAGCTGGGAGGAGGGAAATTCTAGCCTCCTAGCTCTTCATCCTACTCAAGGATTCCATGAGTTCACAGTTTTAGAGAGGGGTGGCTGCTCCACTGTTGGGTGGGAGACAAAAACTACAGCAGTGACAACAGGTTACAAGTGTTGAAAGCCTGGTAATAGGCCTGGGTGGGAATTCTGGCTGCACGAGACAAGTTTCTTTCCCTCTCTGAGCCTTTCTTTCCGTTTCCCAGCTCTATACAGTGAACAGTGAGATCATTCATACTAAAGTGCATGCTGCCCGGTGAGAGCCAAGTTTAGAAAAGCAGTTGCTATATTGTCAGCTACTGTTTGTCTTCAAATATGCTCAAATACATAAATATGTGTGTGCAGAAAACCAAAGTGAACAGTGGTTATTACTGGGTGGGGAGATTACGGGTGAATTTTTTTTCACATAAATCGTTTCCCATGAATTTTTTCAAGAGATATTATATTGGTATTCAGAAAGAAAAATAAATTAAAAAATAATTAATTAAGGTCAAAAATCATACTGTTTCCTGCAGTGGGTGAAGCCAACAAAAGAGTCAGTTTTGTGGCCTGACTCCCCCACCTCAGGAAGGAGAAAGTATCATGAAGGCGCTTTGACCAGGAGGTCTCAGAGAGGCTGGATTACGAGCCTTAGCTGTGGAACAGTGGCTAATATGCTGTAGGTGACAGGGCCAATGTCATCAGGTGAACCCACACTTTCCCCCCAGCTCATTTATAAGTTTCAGCATCCAATTACTTCTCTTTTAGGAAGAAACAAATACAATTTATTCCAAGAATGGTACCCCTTAGCCAGAACAGAGGAGGTCCACCTGCTGCTGCCATTGGAATGGTCCGGCCGCAGCAGAGCTCTCTGGTCATTGCGTGACCTCAGCCGTGCTCTCAGAGGCTGCCTAGAAGTGCTGGGTGTTCACATGGGGCTGCCAAGCTGTGTTGGGAACTCCCAAATCCTGATAGTGAGGACCATGAGGTTTCATACCTCGAAATTTGGACAAGCTTGTCTTGAAGACCACCTCTGTGCTGAACCTATGCAACTTTGCAAAATGCATTCTGTAGCTTGGATTGGAAGCCGCAGACTCACTCCGGGTGAGGTTGCCCTCAGGTCTCCCGTTGTCCTCACCTTCCTCCTTGTTGTTGCTGTTCAGAAGCAGCTAAGTTGTGTCCGACTCTGTGCCCCATGGACTGTAGCACATCAGGCTCCTCTGTACTCCAAGTTCTTGCCTACAGAATCTTCCTCCCTGGGCAATTCATAATCATGTCACCTCACCTTTCCTTCTTTTTTTCTTTTAAAAATTTGAGGTCATTTTTCTCTCTTCCAATTTCCTTTATTTATTTTTTTTAATTTAACAAAGCATACTTCTAGTAAAAAAATGACCTAGTAAAAAAAGAAAAAAAATCATAAAGTAAAAGTTAATGGTTCACTACCACTTACATGCCTTCACCATTTCATCCGGAAGTTGAAGGTATTCTCAAAGTTGTCATGTCTTCCCTAGGAGTCAGAGAGTATAGCCACCTAGGCCGACACATTTTTATTTCACTCGTTAACATTTTGTTCCTTTATGATGATGATTCCCTGTTAACTTCTGATTGTTCAGAGAGGGAATCATCATACAGCAACATCCCCTCATAGGCCATGGTCTAGCTGCTCACACTCCATGTTTCAGATTTGTGCCACTCAGGACACCTGGAGTGACATTGATTCTGAAGTGGAAGAGAAGCTCTCCACCAAGCTGCAGAGGGCAGTGGTTGGCTGGAGGTGGGGGTGGGGGGAAGATGGGCACACCCTTTTGCTCCACAACTGTTCATAGAGGCAGGTTGTGAGTCTGTGGAGACCACAAGACCGTTCACCTGGTATCCTCTTTCATATTTATGAAGTCTTCTTAGAAATAGTTTTCTCTGAAACTTCAGCAATGTAAGTGCGAAGGGTTTTCTTAAAGTCATACCACCTTGGGGAGGGAAAGAAGGAAATTAAGAGAACTAAAATGGGTCCAGACTGTGCTTATCTCAAACTATCTTAACTTTTAGAATCTCATGTCTCCTCCCTTGTCCCTTGTCCTATGCTGGAGGCCTTACCCTGCTACTTAGTCAGTTAAACAGGCAGGGAGGATGGCTGATGTTGTGAGCCTGCAATCCGCCTCTCAGTCACTGCTGGATGAGGCTGGGGCTCAGAGCCACCTTCCTGCAGTGTTGGCACTTTCTAAAGTCATCACTTCCTTGTCATCAGCCATGAGTCTGAGGCCACAGAGGTGACCCAGTGATCCAGAGTGCCAGACAGGTCATGCAGAGCTGGCACAAGGCCACAGACAACACTGAGTAACACCAGACGGGCAAAGCAAACACTGCTTCTGTTGAAGCCAAGTTTTGCATGCATGCCCCAGAGTTTATGGTCATTTTACTCCAGAGTTGAACTCAGCCGTTCTCCACCCAACCCTCAGTCTCTGAGCCACACTGTACCTGAAACTAAAGACATGTACACCCACTTGTACCCACCACATACTATCCTTCCACTGTGGGTTCCCTTTCCTATAGCCTCAAGCTCCGCTTCCTTCTGCCGGAGCTGCTGCTCTGGGCTTTTCTCTCCAGTCTCCCATCCCTGTTCTCTATAGAGCGAGGCCTTCCTTCTTGTCTGTCCCCTTCTCAGACATTGGAGGAACCAGTGATGAAGAGTGTCAGGAAAGAGGATGGCCAGGTTGGAAGGAGCAGACGATGGGTAGAAGTTAGGATGAAAGAAGGAAGGATGCAGGGCATGTCCTGGGACACAGCAAATGATGCTCCCCAGGCCTGTTCAGAGGTATCCATGTGCCCTGAAGTCACAGTTTTATGCTTCCTTGATTAAATTCCTTACAGTTGACTCACAAAAGCATTTGTTGGATTCAATTCTAAGCAAAGTAAAAGTGGGAGAAGCTTTTTTTGCAATATAATCACAGTGAAGCAGATGACAAAGGGTGAGTACAGGGAAATGCTGAATCATACATTTGCCCCATGAGCTCAAATGTAAACCCATGGAAGCTACCCAAGTGTTCATGGATAGGTTAATGAGTAAAGAAGATTGGTACACATATACAATGGAATACTACTTGGCCATAAAAAAGAATGCAATGCTGCCATTTGTAGCAACATGGATGGACCCAGAGATTATCATACAAGTGAAATAAGTCAGACAGAGAAAGACAAATATATCACTTAGTGGGATCTAAAAATATAATGCAAACAAGTTTATTCACAAAACAGAAAGAGACTCACAGACATAGAAAACAAACATGGTTACCAAGGGGGAAAGTGAGGAGGGGAAGGACAAATTATGAGTTTAAAAATAACAGACACATTAAGAGATACACTGAAGTGAAGGGAAAGTCGCTCAATCATGTCCTACTCCTTGCGACCCCATGGAATTCTCCAGGCCAGAATGCTGGAGTGGATAGCCTTTCCCCTCTCCAGGGGATCTTCCCAACCCAGGGATTGAACCCAGGTCTCCAGCATTGCAGGCAGATTCTTTACCAGCTGAGCCACAAGGGAAGCCCAATATATACATGTGAAGTGAAGTGAAAGTTGCTCAGTTAAGAGATACACTACTATATTTATAATAGATAAACAATAAGATCTTACANAGGGATTGAACCCAGGTCTCCAGCATTGCAGGCAGATTCTTTACCAGCTGAGCCACAAGGGAAGCCCAATATATACATGTGAAGTGAAGTGAAAGTTGCTCAGTTAAGAGATACACTACTATATTTATAATAGATAAACAATAAGATCTTACAGGGATGAACAGGGAGGCCTGGCATGCTGCGATTCATGGGGTCGCAAAGTTGGACACGACTGAGCGACTGAACGGAACTGAACTGAACTGAAGATCTTACTGTATAACACAGGGAACAGTATTTTGTAACAATAATGAAAAAGAATGTATATTTATTTGTATATACACACACATAACTGAATCACTCTGCTGTACACCTGAAACTAACACAATATAATAAGTCACCTATTTGTTGCTGTAGTTCAGTCAAGTTGTGTTCGACTCTTTGTGATCCCATGGACTGTAGCACGCCAGTCTCCTCTGTCCTCCACTCTCTACCAGAGTTTGTTCAAATTAATGTCCATTGAGTCAGTGATACTGTCTAAATATCTCATCCTCTGTTGTCCCCTTCTCTTTTTCCTTCAATCTTTCCCAGAATCAGGGTCCTTTCTAGTCAGTCAGCTCTTCATATCAGACGGACAAAGTATTGGAGCTCCAGCTTCAGTATCAGTTATTCCAATAAATATTCATGGTTGATTTCCTTTAGGATGGACTGGTTGGATCTCCTTGCAATCCAAGGGACTCTCAAGAGTCTTCTCCAGTACCACAGTTTGAAAACATCAATTCTTTGGCACTCAGCTTTCTCACCAAGTGTGCAAGACTACTGGAAAAACAAAATGCTGTCTCTGCTTCTTAATATGCTGTCTAGGTAATGACAACCTACTCCAGAATTCTTGCCTGGAGAGTTCTATGGACAGAGAAGCCTGGGAGGCTACAGTCCACAGGGTTGTGAAAAGTTGGACATGACTGAGCACGCATGTGCTGATGAGGCAGCAACAATTGTGGGGGCTCACCAGGGACTGTCCGAGGAACTTCCAAGGAAGAAGGGTCTTTTAATCATCTATAGTTAAAATTTAAAAAGAAGTTTTAAAAAAGTAAACACAGACTCCAAATGATTTTTGCTGTGCCCTTCACAGCTAGACCCTCAGCGAGCCCCTGCCCAGCACCTTCAGTCCTATAGACCATCTTGTCCCCTTCTCAGGTCTAGACATTGTCCCTTTTTACACTTTGCTTACTGTGAGTTACCAGCCTCTTGTTTTCCAGTATGTGTCCCTGTGACTACTTGCCCAAGATGGTTCACATAGAATTTGTAGTCAGAATACTGTAAGACTATTTCCCTGGAAGCAGCTTCAAGAAGAATCCAGGTGTGAAAGGAAACATTTCCACTTAGCAGCACCTTCCAATGAGACATCATCCACCACAGCTGCTCTCAGCTGTGAACTGTGAACTCCCGACAGCACAAAGTATTTGCTCTAATGCTGTGCTAAGCGTCCTAACCAAACTCGTGCTTGGCTTGCAACTGCACTAGGTTGGTCCTTGAAAGTGACCTCAGCCACTGTGTTGAGTCTTTGCTCAAGAAAACACAATGCTGCCAAAACCCTAAAACGCTCATTATCTCAATCCACATTGCCAAACCACTTTCAATAATTCTTCACTTAACCCTTTCTGCAGTTTCCCGTTTACTCAGAGTCCTGAGTCTCCTTTTTGGTTCACCTGCCAGCAGCAGGTGAACAGGAAGCTTGTGGGCCCCAGTAGCTGGTGAGGGTCTGCTGCCAACATGCAGGCCAGGATAGAGAAAACTTGGCTTCAGAGTGGGCAGGACCCCTAGGAGCTGGGCAGCTGGCTGTGGCCGAGACTCTGGAAAGAAGAGAAGACAGACTGACAAGCCCAATGTCTATGCCACTGAGCCCACACCCAGGCACAGAACAGCTTAGCCTTGCTGCCAGCCTGGGCCTGGTCAGGGCAATCTGATCATGATCTTGGCAGAATTACCACCTCAGAAAATCACTCTTTTCTCTTTAAATTTTAAAAAATGTTTTATTTTTTCCCACAGCTTTTTTAGAATATATTTTTTTATTTTTAAATTGTGGCAAAATACATATATCATAAAGTTTACCACTGGAATCATTTTAAAGTGTATGCTGTAATGATTTTAACTACATTCACATTGTTGTACACCCACCCCCTCCAGCCATCTCTCAAAGGTTTTCATCTTCTCTGATTGAAATTCATCCCCACTGGACACAAATTCCATTCTTTGCTCTCCCAGCCCTTGGCAACCATTAGCTGATTTCTCCTTCTGTGAATGTGACTATTCTAGTGACCTCACATGAGTGCAATCAAATGCATATACATTTTTGATCCTTAAATAAAGGAAGTAGGGGAGTGCTTATGCTTAGGGCCAAAGAATCTAAATGAGCAGGGTGCTGGGTAGATGTAGCAGTCCCTTTCTCAGTACTGTATTTCATATTCCTAAGATACATGCTTGCTCATATGCATCTGTAAGTTTGACTGTCTCAGACTGAGAAGCCTACAAGGCTTGTCACTGTGATCGCTACATTCCCAAGCCCTAGTAAAGAAACTGGCACACAGCAGGGGACACGGAATGATGCATTTCCTAAGCTCTTGAACCCAGACATACTTTCCCCAGACACATCCAGCTTCCACCAAGCTCTCCATACCCTTCTTGTCCATAGACGGGCTTTCTGCACAGAACAGAAGAACACTTTATCTTCTCTTGCTACATTGCCTCGTGAGAGTTGCTGTGGACTACTAGATGAGGCATTTCTCATCCCTGCTGCCTGGTCCCATCTCTGTCCTAAACCACAGGGAAGCATAAATAACTCTCTTTCTAAACTGGAATGTTTCTAAATTGCCACAGACAGGTTAGTGAAAGGCAGGAGTGCCTGCTAAGGAAATGAACTTCGTGTGAGAGAATGAGCTGCAGAGTATGCTGGGAGCCCATCTGAACAGTGATGGGGAGGGCCGTGTCTGCTCATCCCACGTGGCTGATGGGCACTAGGCTGCACTTTGGGGATGACTTTCAAATCATCAACCATTAATTTCAACCTAAAGAGGTTCAGGAAAATTCCTGGAATAGTCAGCTCAAGTCACAACTCACTTCCACTGGAGATGGACCTGTCAGCCAACATGTCGAAGTCCCCACGTTTCTGCAAGGAAGGGTCAGGTGCTGCTGGAGCAGGGCCCTGATCGTGAAACTCGCATGCAGAGAAGGTGGTCAGAGACTCTAGGGCTGGACTGCGGGTTCTCCACTTGACACAAGGGAAAAAGCACAAGGGAAAAAGCAAGTTTGGAGGAGGGCTGTTGTTAAACTAGGCGGCGAGGCCAAGGTCTCAAATCTCAGAAGAGCACAGCATCTAAATGTCCATCGACAGATAAATGGATAAAGTTGGGCTTCCTTCATAGGTCAGTCTGTAAAGAATCTGCCTGCAGTGCAAGAGATCCAGGTTCAATTCCTGGGTAGGGAAGGCCTCCTGGAGAAGGAAATGACAACTTAACCCAGTATTCTTGACTGAAAAATCCCATGGACAGAGGAGCCTGGCAGGCTACAGTCCATGGGGTCGCGAGAGTCAGACATGCCTTAGCTGCTAAACCACCACCATAAAAAAGAATGAGATAATGCCATTTGCAGAAACATGGATGGACCTGGAATGATTATACTAAGTGAAGTAAGTCAGAGAAAGGCATATATCACTTATATGTGGAATCTAAAAAAAAATACAAATGAACTTATATACAAAACAGAAACAGATTCACAGATATAGAAAACAAACTTACGGTTCCCAAAGGAGACAGGTGGGTGGGAGGGTTAAATTAGGAACTGGGGATTATATATATTTGTTGCTGTTGTTGTTCAGTTTCTCAGTAGTATGCCACTCTTTGTGACTGCATGGAGTGCAGCATGCCAGGATTCCCTGTCCCTCACCATCTCCCTGAGGTTGCTCAAATTCATGTCCATTGAATCTGTGATGCCATCAAATCGTCTCATCCTCTGTCACCCCCTTCTTTTCCTGCCCTCAATCTTTCTTAGCATCAGGGTCTTTTCTAATGAGTCAGCTCAAAACAACATGTGGCCAAAGTACGGGAGCTTCAGCTTCAGCACCAGTTCTTCAAATGGGTACTCAGGGCGGGTTTCCCTTAGGATTGACTGGTTGGATCTCCTTGCAGTCCAAGGGACTCTCAAGAGTCTTCTCCAACACCACAGTTCAAAAGCATCAATTCTGCAGCACTCAGCCTTCTTTAAGGTCCGACTCTCACATCCTTACATGACTACTGGAAAAACTAGCTTTGACTCTATGGAACTTTGCCAGCAGAGTTATGTCTCTGCTTTTTAATATGCTGTCTAGGTTGGTCATAGCTTTTCTTCCAAGAAGCAAGTGTCTTTTAAATCATGGCTGCAGTTATCATCCACATTGATTTTGGAGATCAAGAAAATTAAATCTGACACTGTATCCACATTTTCCCCATCTATTTGCCATGAAGTGATAGGACTGGATGTTATGATCTTCATTTTTGAATGTTGGAGTTTTAAGCCAGCTTTTTCACTCTCCTCTTTCACTTTCATCAAGAGGCTCTTTAGTTCTTTTTCACTTTCTGCCATAAGAGTGGTGTTGTCATCTGCATACCTGAGGTTATTGATATTTCTTCCTGCAATCTTGATTCCAGCTTGTGTTTCATCCAGCCAAGCATTTTGCATGATGTACTCTGCATATAAGTTAAAAAAGCAGGGTGACAATATACAGCCTTGACATATTCCTTTCTCAATTTTGAACCAGTCCCTTTTTCCATGTCCAGATCTAACTGTTGCTTCTTGACCTGCATATCAATTTCTCAGGAGGCAGGTAAAGTGGTCTGGTATCCCCCTCTCTTGAAGAATATTCCACAGTCTGTTGTGATCCACACAGTCTGTTGGCCACCTGATGCGAAGAACTGACTCATTTGAAAAGATCCTGATGCTGGGAAAGATTGAAGGCAGCAGGAGAAGGGGATGACAGAGGATGAGATGGTTGGATGGCATCACTGGCTCAATGGACATGAGCCTGAGCAAACTCTTGGAGTTGGTGATGGAAAAAAAGGCCTGGTGTGCTGCAGTCCATGGGATTGCAAAGAGTCGAACACGTCTGAGCGACTGAACTGTAGAGCTCATAATGAAAGTGAAAGTGAAAGTCGCTCAGCTGTGTCTAACTCTTTGTGATCCCCATGGACTGAATTCTCCAGGCCAGAATACTAGCATGGGTAGCCTTTCGCTTCTCCAGGAGATCTACAAAATATAAAGCAATCTCTCTGGCCTGTGTCTATCATGGCTAAACAGGTCCCCCCACATTTAATACAGGCTCTGCTTCACTTTTTTCAGCTCTTCTCAGCTGAGAAGCTTCCAAATTGGAAAAGGACTATGTCAAGGCTGCATATTGTCACCCTGCTTATTTAACTTATATGCAGAGTACATCATGCAAAATTCAGGCTGATTGAAGCACAAGCTGAAATCAAGATTGCTGGGAGAAATACCAAGAACCTCAGATATGGAGATCACACCACCCTTATGGCAGAAAGTGAAGAGGAACTAAACAGCCTCTTGATGAAAGCTAAAGAGGAGAGTAAAAAATTTGGCTTTAAATAAAACATTCAAAAAATGAAGATCATCCAGTCCCATCACATCATGGCAAATAGATGGGGAAATAGTAGCAGACTTTATTTTCTTGGGCTCCAAAATAACTGCAGATGGTGGCTGCTGACATGAATTTAAAAGATGCTTGCTCCTTGGAAGAAAAGCTATGACTAACCTATACAGCATGTTAATAACTGAGACACTACTTTGCCAACAAAGGTCCATCTAGTCAAAGCTATGGTTTTTCCAGTAGTCATGTATTGATGTGAGAATTGGACTACAAAAAGGCTGAGTGCTGAAAAACTGATGCTTTTAAACTGTTGTTTTGGAGAAGACTCTTGAGAGTCCCTTGGACTGCAAGGAGATCCAATCAGTCCATCCTAAAGGAAATCAGTCCTGGATATTCATTGGAAGGATTGATGCTGAACCTGAAACTCCAATACTTTGGCTACCTACTGCAAAAAGCTGACTCCTTGGAAAAGACCCTGATGTTGGNCCTTGGACTGCAAGGAGATCCAATCAGTCCATCCTAAAGGAAATCAGTCCTGGATATTCATTGGAAGGATTGATGCTGAACCTGAAACTCCAATACTTTGGCTACCTACTGCAAAAAGCTGACTCCTTGGAAAAGACCCTGATGTTGGGAAGGAATGAAGGTGGGAGAAGATGATGATGACAGGGATGGCTGGATGGCATCACCAATTTGATGGACGTGAGTTTGAGTAAATTCCAGGGGTTGGTGATAGACAGGGAAGCCTGGCTTGCTACAGTTTGTGGAATCACAAAGAGCTGGACACAACTGGGTGACTGAACTGAACTGCTTTACTTTGGCTATATCCATTGAAGTTCAAGGCCTCACGAGGCTAACAAAGTCTTTCAGGTGTTTTACAAGTTCCCAAAAGTGATGAAATGATGAAAGGGTATTTATTTTAGGATTTCCTGACATTCACACACAAAAAAATATTTTGAATGTAGCCTTCACTACTTCTAAAACTAGTAACATAATGTTTACTTTAAAATGTCAACAAACTTTCAAAAAATGCTGCAGTCCTGGCCTGTCTGATCTAGAGTAAGCTCCAAAGTGAGTTGAGAAGATATACACCAAAGCTATCTATCTATTGGCTTGTCAAGGACTTACTGGCCAAAGCAAAATTACAGAGAAGGCATCCCTGCAGAAGTCTTGTGTAGAGAAACATTTCTTCATGGATTCTGTGGAAGAGACCCTGATTCAAGGATTTAAGTATAGGTAGTGTTTTGGGGAGTTGACTGCTAGGGGGTGGGGAAGTCAAAAGGGAGGAAAGACAGTCTCCAGGAAAGACAGAGGGTGGGAGAGTGGGGAGTGGAGTATAATCAAGCAAATAATCACTGAGACAGCTGGCGCTTATCTCAATAGGAATCTCTACCCACAGTGGAAAAGACACCCCAAATTTATTCCAACCAAGGGGTGAGGAAGCATTGTAAATTATTACCATAAATTTTAATGTTCATCTTTATCCTATGCAAGGCTTTAAATGCAAATATCAGCATTTAACTATACAGAATCATCAAAATTATGCAATTTGTATTTGGTAGTTGACAATACATTTATATCTCTTACCAGAATGGTGGCCACATGAAACTAACTCATCTGGCTTTATTTCATCTATTCCTTCCATCTTCCACTGGCTACCTTTGGCTCACTGGCGAATAAGGACGGCCCCAAGGGAGTGGTGGGTTGGCATATCTTTCCATTTCCTTCTGTCTCTTCACTGTCAGCATAATCGGTTGGCTAATATGGGGAAGTGGCAAGAGTAAGAAAGGATGTGATAGGGTTGGTTCCCTAGTTGCTCCTGAATCTGCCCTCTGCAGGAGAAGCAGGTTGTGATGTGATCAGAAAATGTGACCTCCTGGACTGTTGGCACCTCTTGACTCAGCCAGGGATGTGACACACTTACCTTGTACTTACTCTCTCCTGGCATCCTGGGCCCCTAAATTCTGGGCTTGTGGGCAATTGCAAAAGCTCTGTGGAAACTGGGAAAGTAAGGAACGACAGTCTGGATCACATATGCTGTGGGAATTTTCTCTGCTCAGGCCTCATCACTTTTGCTTACAAAAGCCCAAGGATAGAGCTACTCTAATCTCATGACAAGGACAGAAAAGCATTGAACCCAGAGCAGGGTTCTTCTGAATGTGAGAACCTTGGAAGGCTGGTCCTGGCTAGGATATTACCCATCACAGCCCTCCTGTAGTACACCCATGCCGTGCCAGAGGGATGATGAGAGAAAGCCTTGGGCAGAGATGCAGATGCCTGCCACCTTCACTTACTGTGTAAAGGTAGGTGCTGGAGTAGGTGGAGGGTGCTGGGCAGTCTCCAAAGACATCTCTGAGCTTTGAACAGAAGAGCATTGTACTTCAGTGTTTGTTTGCTGAGTGTGCTGGACTTACCATTTCCTGCAATGTAGAAGAGAGTCAGGAGATTTGTCACCAGGGATATTTTTTATGTGTCAGCCCCATCAAAACTCATGTACACCTGTGGCAGATTCATGTCAATGTATGGCAAAACCAATACAGTATTGTAAAGCAAAATAAAGTAAAAATAAAAATTAAAAAAATATATAACTTCTTTGGTGAAGAAACAGAAAAAAAAANGAGTCAGGAGATTTGTCACCAGGGATATTTTTTATGTGTCAGCCCCATCAAAACTCATGTACACCTGTGGCAGATTCATGTCAATGTATGGCAAAACCAATACAGTATTGTAAAGCAAAATAAAGTAAAAATAAAAATTAAAAAAATATATAACTTCTTTGGTGAAGAAACAGAAAAAAAAAAAAAAAGAAAGAAAAAGAAGATCACACATTTCCCTCACCAATTTACCCTTTCCCATAGTTTTAAAAATCAAGGTATGGTATATTTCCAATATAATATTAGTTTCAGGTATACAACATAGTGATTCAAAATTTTTTAAGATTATACTTCACTTACAGTTATTATAAAATACTGGCTATATTTGCTGTACTATACATCACCTCCTTGTAGCTTGTTTATTTTACTTTTAAAAATTATCTGTATTTAATATTGAGGTATAGTTGATATACAGTATTATATGTTTCAAGTGTATAGCATAACTATTTATGATTTTTTCTTTTTTAAATTATTTATTTTTAATTGAAGGATACTTGCTTTTCAGAATTTTGTTGTTTTCTTTTCTTTTTCTTTTTAACTTTTATTTTTACTTTATTTTACTTTACAGTACTGTATTGGTTTTGGCATACATTGACATGAATCTGCCACGGGTGTACATGAACTCCCAAACATGAACCCCCCTCCCACCTCCCACTCCACATCATCCCTCTGGATCATCCCCATGCACCAGCCCCAAGCATCCTGCATCCTGCATCGAACATAGACTGGCAATTCGTTTCTTACATGATAGTATACATATTTCAATTTTATTCTCCCAAATCATCCCACCCTCTCTCTCTCCCTCTCCCTCAGAGTCTAAAAGTCCACTCTACACATCTGTGTCTCTTTTGCTGTCTTGCATACAGGGTCCTCATTACCATCTTTCTAAATTCCATATATATGTGTTAGTATACTGTATTGGTGTTTTTCTTTCTGGCTTACTTCACTCTGTATAATCG
>SJYX01023677.1:299629-310386 GCA_006410675.1 Oreotragus oreotragus
TTAAAGGTACAAAATTGATAACAAATACCAAAAAGCAAAGATTAAAAATCCAGAGTAGAGTTTAGACTCTCAAAAATACAATAGTAAAAATAGAAAACAAAACCACGAAATCACAAAACAAAATCACAAAAATTGTAATATATATATATATATATATGTGAAATTTACATTAAAAATAGGGTCCTTTTTTGGAAGGAGCGAGGCCTGTGGAGAGCTGCTGCTGGTGTGGTTGCCAGCAGGACCTGCTGGGTTTCACAAGATGTGTATAAGAGACAGGTGTATAGGAATGCAAGGGATTTCTCTGTGTTAATTTTATATCCTGCAACTTTACTATATTCATTGATTAGCTCTAGTAATTTTCTGGTGGTGTCTTTAGGGTTTTCTATGCAAAGGATCATGTCATCTGCAAACAGGGAGAGTTTTAGTTCCTCTTTTCCAATCTGGATTCCTTTTATTTCTTTTCCTTCTCTGATTGCTGTGGCTAAAACTTTCAAAACTATATTGGATAGTAGTAGTGAGTGGGCACCCTTATCTTGTTCCTGACTTTAGGGGAAATGCTTTCAATTTTTCGCCATTGAGGATAATGTTTGCTGTGGGTTTATCATATATGGCTTTTATTATGTTGAGGTATGTTCCTTCTATACCTGCTGTCTGGAGAGTTTTTATCATAAATGGATATTGACTTTTGTCAAAGGCTTTCTCTTCATCTATTGAGATAATCATATGGTTTTTATCTTTCAATTTGTTAATGTGGTGTATCACATTGATTGATTTGTGAATATTGAAGAATCCTTGCATGCCTGGGATAAAGCTTACTTGGTCATGATGTATGATCTTTTTAATATGTTGTTGGATTCTGTTTGCTAGAATTTTGTTGAGGATTTTTGCATCCATGTTCATCAGTGATATTGGCCTGTAGTTTTCTTTTTTGTGGCATCTTTATCTGGTTTTGGTATTAGGGTGATAGTGGCCTCATAGAATGAGTTTGGCAGTTTACCTTCCTCTACAATTTTCTGGAAGAGTTTGAGTAGGATAGGTGTTAGTTCTTCTCTAAATTTTTGGTAGAATTCAGCTGTGAAGCTGTCTGGTCCTGGGCTTTTGTTTGTTGGAAGATTTTTTTATTACAGTCTCTATTCCTGTGCTTGTGATGGGTCTGTTAAGATTTTCTATCTCTTCTTGGTTCAGTTTTGAAAGGTTATACTTTTCTAAGAATTTGTCCATTTCTTTGAAGTTGTCCATTTTATTGGCTTATAGTTGCTGATAGTAGTCTCTTATGATTCTTTGTATTTCTGTGTTGTCTGTTGTGATCTCTCCATTTTCATTTCTANGTCTCTATTCCTGTGCTTGTGATGGGTCTGTTAAGATTTTCTATCTCTTCTTGGTTCAGTTTTGAAAGGTTATACTTTTCTAAGAATTTGTCCATTTCTTTGAAGTTGTCCATTTTATTGGCTTATAGTTGCTGATAGTAGTTTCTTATGATCCTTTGTATTTCTGTGTTGTCTGTTGTGATTTCTCCTTTTTCATTTCTTATTTTGTTGATTTGATTCTTCCCTTTTTTCTTTATGAGTCTGGCTAATGGTTTGCCTATTTTCTTTATCTTCTGAAAAAACCAGCTTCTAGTTTTGCTGACTTTTGCTATAGCTTCCTTTGTTTCTTTTTCATTTGTTTCTGCTCTAATTTTTATTATTTCTTTCCTTCTACTAACCCTGAGGTTCTTCATTTCTTCTTTTTCTAGTTGCTTTAGGTTATTTATTTATTTATTTATTTTCCTCTTGTTTCTTGAAGTAAGCTTGTATTGCTATGAACCCTCCCCTTAGCACTGGTGTTACTGAATCCCATAGGTTTTGGATGGAGAAGGAAATGGCAACCCACTCCAGTATTCTTGCCTGGAGAATCCCAGGGACAGAGGAATCTGGTGCCATCTATGGGGTCTCACAGAGTTGGACACAACTGAAGTGACTTAGCAGCAGCAAGCATAGGTTTTGGGTTGTCATGTTTTCATTTCCATTTGTTTCTATGCAAATTTTTATTTCATTTCTAATTTCTTGCATGATTTGCTGGTTATTGAGAAGTGTGTTGTATAGCTTCCATATGATTGTATGGATAGTTTTTTCTCCTGTTGTTGACATCTAATCTTACTGCATTGTGATCAGAAAAGATGCTTGAAATGATTTCAAATTTTTTAAATTTACCAAGGCTAGATTTATGGCCCAGGATGGGATCTATCCTGGAGAATGTTCCATGTGCACTTAAGAAAAGAGTGAAATTCATTGTTTGGGTGGGGGGGGGGAATGTCCTATATATATCAATTAGGTCTAACTGGTCTATTGTATCATTTAAAGTTTGTGTTTTCTTGCTAATTTTCTGTTTGGTTCATCTATCCATAGGTGCAAGTGGGGTATTAAAGTCTCCCACTATTATTGTGTTACTGTTAATTTCCCCTTTCATACTTGTTAGCATTTGCCTTACGTATTGAGGTGCTCCTATGTTGAATGCATACTTTTTTTTTTCTTTTTCATTTTTTAATTTTTTAATTTTTTATTTTTTTGTATTTATTTATTTTTTTACACGAACTCCTAACCATGAACCCCCCTCCCTACATACGTATTTATAATTGTTATATATCTTCTTCTTGGATTGATCCTTTGATCATTATGTAGTGTTCTCCTTTGTCTCTTTTCACGGTCTTTACTTCAAAGTCTCTTTTATCTGATATGTGTATGGCTACTCCTGCTTTCTCAGTCTGCATTTGCATGAAACATGTTTTTCCAGCTATTCACTTTCAGTCTGCTATGTCTCTTGGTTTGAGGTGGGTCTCCTGTAGACAGCATATATAGGGGTCTTGTTTTTGTATCCATTCAGCCAGTCTTTGTCTTTTGGTTGGGCTTTCAACCCATTTACATTTAAGGTAATTATTGATAAGTATAATCCCATTGCCATTTACTTTGTTGTTTTGGGTTTGAGTTTATAAAACTTTTTTGTGTGTTTCCTGTCTGGAAAAGATCCTTTAGCATTTGTTGAAGAGCTGGTTTCATGGTTGCTGAATTCTCTCAGCTTTTGTTTGCCTGTAAAGCTTTTGACTTCTTCATATTTGAACGAGGTCCTTGCTGGGTATAGTAATCTGGATTGTAGGTTTTTCTCTTTCATTACTTTAAGTATGTCCTGCCATTCCCTTCTGGCTTGAAGAGTTTCTATTGAAAGATTAGCTGTTAACCTTTTGGGAATCCCTTTGTATGTTATTTGCAGCTTTTCCCTTGCTACTTTTAACATTTGCTCTTTGTGTTTGATCTTCATTAGTTTTATTAATACATGTCTTGTTGTGTTTCACCTTGGGTTTATCCTGTTTGGGACTCTCTGGTTTTCTTGGACTTGGGTGGCTGTTTCCTTCCCCATTTAAGGGAAGTTTCCAACTATTATCTCCTCAAGTATTTTCTCATGCCCTTTCTTTGTGTCTTCTTCTGGGACTCCTATGATTCGAATGTTGGGACATTTAACATTGTCCCAGAGGTCTCTGAGGTTGTCTTCATTTCTTTTAATTCTTTTTTTTTTCTTCTCTCTGCTTCATTTATTTCCATCATTCTATCTTCCACCTCATTTGTCCTATCTTCTGCCTCAGTTATTCTACTGTTGTTCCCCTCCAGAGTGCTTTTGATCTCAGTTATTGCATTATTCATTATTGATTTATTCTTCTTTATTTCTTCTAGGTCCTTGTTAAATATTTCTTGCATCTTCTCAGTCCTGTCTCTAATCTATTTATCTGTTACTCCATTTTGTTTGCAAGATTTTGGATCATCTGTACTATCATTATTCTGAATTCTTTTTCAGGTAGACTCCCTATCCCCTCCCTTTGGTTTGGTTTGGTGAGCATTTATCATGTTCTTTTACCTGCCAAATATTTCTCTGACTTTTCATTTTGTTTAGATTTCTGTGTCTGGGGTGTCCTTTCTTTGGCTGGAAGTTCATGGTTCCTCTTTATTATGGGGACTGCCTTCTGTAGGTGGGGTTGGACAAAGTTTCCTGGTTAGGGGAGCTTGCATCTGTGTTCTGGTGGGTGGAGCTGGATCTCTTCTCTGAAGTGCAATGAAGTGTCAAGTAGTGAGTTTTGGGGTGTCTATAGCTTTGGGCAGCCTTTCTTTTAATGCTCAGGGCTGTGTTCCTGTTCTGCTGGACAATTAGCTTGGTATGTCTTGCTCTGGAACTTGTTGGCTCTTGGGTGGAACTTGGTTTCAGTGTAGGTATGGAGGCTTTGGGGTGAGCTCTTGTCAATTAATGTTCCCTGGAATCAGGAGTTCTCTGATATTCTCAAGTTTTGGAATTAAGCCTTCTGCCTCTGGCTTTCAGTCTTATTCTTACAGTAGCCTCAAGACTTATCCATCCGTACAGCACAGATGATAAAACTTCTAGGTTAATGGTAAAATAATTCTCCACAACAAGGAACAACAAGAGAGGTTCACAGAGTTACACGGAGAAGAGAAGAGGGAGGAAGGAGATACAGGTGATCAGAAGAGGGGGCGTCAAAAGAGGAGAGGCCAGTCTAGCCAGTGATAAGATTCTTAAGTGTTCTCCACAGCCTGGAACACCCAGAGAGATTCACGGAGTTAAGTAGAGAAGGGAAGGGGGAGAGAGGAGATAGAGGTGACCTGGGGAAGAAAAGGGAGAGTCAATAGGGGAGAGAGCAATCAAACCAGTAATCATACCCTTAAGTGAAAACGGATACTGAAGATTAAATTCTTAAAGGTACAAAATTGATAACAAATACCAAAAAGCAAAGATTAAAAATCCAGAGTAGAGTTTAGACTCTCAAAAAGACAATAGTAAAAATAGAAAACAAAACCACTAAATCACAAAACAAAATCACAAAAATTGTAATATATATATATATATGTGAAATTTACATTAAAAATAGGGTCCTTTTTTGGAAGGAGCGAGGCCTGTGGAGAGCTGCTGCTGGTGTGGTTGCCAGCAGGACCTGCTGGGTTTCACACGTGCCTGTCTTCCATTCATTCATCCTTTCCATGCTGTGCGCATGCCTCAGAGAATGAAAATGGGTCTCGATCTGTCTGTTCTTCCGAGTCTTTACCTTCTGGAAGATTTCACAGACACAGTTTATTGGAAATAGAAACTTAAATTTTCAAGCTAATTTTCCATTTGATTTCCTCTTTATCTCTTCTACTGGCTGCCCTCCCAATTTAGGAAACCACCCCTACTCCGAATCCCCCGCCTACAGTAGAAGAGAAAACAGAATCTAATCAGGAGGTTGCTAACCGAGAACACTATATTAAACACCCTTCACAGAACAGATGGGCATTCTGGTTTTTAAAAAATGATAAAAGCAAAACTTGGCAAGCAAACCTTTGCTTGATCTCTAAGTTTGATATTGTTGAAGACTTTTGGACTCTGTACAACCATATCCAGTTGTCTAGTAATTTAATGCCTGGCTGTGACTATTCATTTTTAAAGGATGGTATTGAGTCTACGTGGGAAGATGAGAAAAACAAACGAGGAGGACGATGGCTAGTTACTCTGAACAAATAGCAGAGATGAAGTGACCTCGATTGTTTTTGGCTAGAGACACTGTTGTGCCTTATTGGAGAATCTTTTGATGACTACAGTGATGATGTATGTAGAGTTATTGTTAATGTTAGACCTAAAGGTGATAAAATAGCAATATGGACTACTGAATGTGAAAACAGAGAAGCTGCTACACACATAGAGAAGGTGTACAAGGAAGGTTAGGACTTCCTCCAATGACAGTGATTGGTTATCAGTCCCATGCAGGCACAGCCACTCAGAATGGCTCCACCACTAAAAATAGATTTGTTGTTTAAGAAAACACCTTCTGAGTATTCTCATAGGGGACTGCTTCAAGCAATTGAGATTTTGGAGCTGAACCAAATCCTCTTCAAAAGAAGCGTGGACTGCATTTGAATTTGATTTCCACCTAAATGTGACTAAGATACAAGACAAGTCTCATTTGTCTTTGTCTTGTATTTTTGTGTCCATATTTTCTTTTCTTTTTTTTAGAGTGTCCATTATCCCAATCAAAGAATTACAGTACACATCATCCCCAGAATCCATAAATGTATTCCTGGTCCACTCTGTAATAGCTTAATAGAATTAACCATTACAAACACATTTGCCCCATCTACCATATTAAAAAAAAGAGGGGGGGGCTTTCATTTCTATTCCTGACAAGAGAATGATTTTGTTTATGTTCCATTGTATGCAGGAGCATATTTTGCTGGTTTGAAAGAGTATTATGCATACAGTTTTCTGGCAATTTTCTTTGTTTCTTTTTACAGCATTATGTTTGCTATACTCTTGCTGATGGCTACTGGATTTTAATTTAGTTTTTTCCCACTTGATAAGATTAGTGATTCTGATTTCAGTTTTTCCATTTGTTTTGCTTTAGTTTTTCTTTCTCATGTAACATTGGTGAAGGATCCAGAAATATGACACAAAAGTGGAATAAACATCAATTTTGTGCATTCTTTGGTAATTTTCTTTTGTAACTTAACTACAACACTTTGCTAAAAATTTATGCATTTAATTTATGCATTTCATTCAAATCAGTGATCTATGTTTTTGTGATTTCCTAAATGACTGCAGATGGTGACTGCAGCCATGAAATTAAAAGACGTTTACTCTTTGGAAGAAAAGTTATGACCAACCTAGATAGTATATTCAAAAGCAGAGACATTACTTTGCCAACTAAGGTCTGTCTAGTCAAGGCTATGGTTTTTCCTGTGGTCATATGTGGATGTGAGAGTTGGACTGTGAAGAAGACTGAGCACCAAAGAGTTGATGCTTTTGAACTGTGGTGTTGGAGAAGACTCTTGAGAGTCCCTTGGACTGCAAGGAGATCCAACCAGTCCATTCTGAAGGAGATCAACCCTGGGATTTCTTTGGAAGGAATGATGCTAAAGCTGAAACTCCAGTACTTTGGCCACCTCATGCGAAGAGTTGACTCATTGGAAAAGACTCTGATGCTGGGAGGGATTGGGGGCAGGAGAATAAGGGGATGACCGAGGATGAGATGGCTGAATGGCATCAGTGACTCGCTGGACATGAGTCTGAGTGAACTCCGGGAGTTGGTGATGGACCTCCAGGCCTGTTGTGCTGCGCTTCATGGAGTCACAAAGAGTCAGACACAACTGAGTGACTGAACTGAACTGAAACTTAATTGTGGAGTATAAAAAAATGTAACATCATAATTCATTCCTACTTAGAATTAGTATGTCTGTTTTTGTATCTTTATGCTGTGTTTTAACCCTTTGTATTACTTAAGTTATTTTATTTTGGTTAAAAAATTGGGTCAAGTAGAAAGGCAGTCCCGTTCATATTAAGATAGTGTACGAAACTAAATAAAATGTGTACAGTGAATTTTCTTTTGGGCAGCTAGGATTGTCCTTTTATTTCTCCATCTCTGTAGCAAGAATTTGTACTTTTTATTGCAAGACAGCCTCTATTGTGTCTTCCACAGGAGCAGCATAAGTTTGGAGCATAAGTTTGTTTATTTTAATTTTTAATAAATCGAATAGGTAGCATCATAAAAAATAGCGTCTTTTTTCTGCAAGGTAATAGGTTATAACTGTGAAAATTAAAGGAGTAATAAAGAACTTAAATTTTTTTAAATTAAAAAGTGATAATAGTAAAAATATACCTAGGAATTTCTCTGGAGCTGTTTTGGGCAATGTGGGATCAGTTCAGTTTCAGATAGTTCTTTGTTCCAGCTTGTGCTTGTTCTCAAGCATAAGCTCCTTTAGTCAATGTTAACAAGAGGGTTTTAATCTGCACCCGTCACTTCCAGAGCAGTTCCCTCTCCTTTGTTTATTTTGGATCCTCTTTTTGCAGGTCTCTTCAGTGTCTAATTTCTGCCCTGACACAAGGGGGCAAAGGTGGTCACTTATTTAGGCTCACTTGTTCAGTTGTGCTGTGGGGAGGGAGAAACACTGCAAACAAATATCACTGGCATGTGCGGGGAGTGCTCACAGTGTCTTGGCCACAGTGGGTTTGCTCCCACTCACAGGGCATGTGCTTCCCCAGTCTATACTGCTCAGGCTCCAGGTTGCTCTGCAGGGAAACTGTCCAAAGTGGGCCCTGGGTTTTGTGCACTTCCCAGGTCTAAGCCACTCAGGTTCAGATTCTTGGGTACTCCACAAGGGCACAGACTCAATTGCGCCTGCGTTTTGTGCCCTTCCCAGGTCTGAGCAGCTCAGGCGACCAGATGCTTGGCGAGCGTACTGTTGTAGGTGGTCCCTGCATCTTAATCACCTCTCCAGTCCCAGCCACTTTGTTTACAGGGTGCACCGCGAGAGCATTGTCTCAGATGTGATGTGTATGTCCTCTGGGGAGCTTATCTCAGGCTGTGACCCTGCTGGCAGATGTCAACCATCTAAGATCCCAGGAAGATATGGTTAGCAACTGGGAGCCTGCTCACAGTTTGGCGGAGGATGCCAGTCTCTGAGGCCGAGATTGCAGCAGCCTCTTGCCTTCTAGCTCTGGGTGTGGCTCTCCTGCCTCTCCAGCCTCCAGTTGGGGTGGGAGGGAGTGAGGAGTGGAGGGGCCTGTATGCAGCTGGCTAGCTCTCCTTTGGTATTGGAGCAATCCTTTGTTTTGTGAGCAGGCCAGTGTGCACGTTAGAGCCTTTCACGGGAAAGTTCTCTTTCTTTTCTCTCTGGCAACCCCACAGCTTGGGTTGCTGTCTCACGTTAGCTCTCTCAGATTGTCCTTAGGGCACTCAGGCCTGGTCCTTATCCTAAGCACTGATTATGCAGCCCGTGCCTCTCTGTCCAGCCCCCACTCCCAGGTGGCATACACGAGCGTCAGGGCTACTTCTCCACTGGCCCTTGTGGTTAGGCGTGTATTCTGCGGGGTTTTTTTTTTTTTTTCTTCTCCCAGTTACATTGCCCTCTGAGAGTCCAAAACTCCCCACAGACCCGCCAGTGAAAGGGCTTCCTGCTGTTTGGAAACTTCTCCTCCTTCACGACTCCCTCCCCAGGACGGGTCTCTGTCCCTAACTCTTTTGTCTCTCTTTTTGTCTTTTATATTTTGTCCTACCTTCTTTTGAAGCGATTGGGCTGCCTTTCTGGGTGCCTGGTGTCCTCTGCCAGCATTCAGAAGTTGTTTTGTGTAAGTTGCTCAGCATTCAAATGATCTTTTGATGAATTCATGGGGGAGAAAGTGGTCTCCCCATCCTATTCCTCCACAATCTTGGGACCACCCCCCTCTGAAATATTTTTTATAGCTCAATGTAAAAAAAATGTAGATGCAACCAAGATTGACATGTTGCATTTGGTGACTGCATCTTCTCAGTCCTTTTTGATCATGATATTTGGAAGAGACTAGGACAATTGCCTCATGAGATGTCCAAGTTCTGGATTTGATGGTGGTGTCATTGGTGGCATCATTTGACACTCTCCTATAAACTAGAAGTCAAAACAAAAGCTGCACTTGGATTTAGTGTAGACATTTCCATCAAGAATACTTTAACTTGGCTAAAATATTTCCCATTTTAAAACTGTGCCAAATTGGGTTTGATAGCCCCAAGAATACAATGAGGTCATGTTGTAGCCATGTTGAACATCTTCCAAACTCCTCTGTCTGTGTCTGAGTGTCAGAACTATGGTAAATTACTTCACTGAAAAATCCATGAACATCACCACTGTTCTAGGTGGTGGAACAGTGCAGATATGGATTCCAAGATGTTTTTGAATCAAAATAACCCTGAAGCTTCAGTTTAGCACTTTAGCTTCTTGAGTTTTCTTTAGCAATGACATTCACATTGTCATGTAACTATCACCAACATCCATCTGTCTTCCAACTGCTCAGCTTCCCAAACTAAAACTCTGTACCCATTAATATACAACTCCCCATTTTCTTCTCACTCCCCAGCCCGTGGCAAACATTCTGCTTTCTATCTCTAAGGGTTTGTTTTCTCTAGGTACTTCACATAAATGGAATCATACAATATTTGTCCCTTTGTGACTGGCTAATTTTCACTTAGCATAAAGTTCTCAGAGCTAATCCATGCTGTAGCCTGTGCCATTCTATTTTAAGACTGAATACTATTCCATTGTATGTATAGACCACATTTTGTTTATCCATTTATCTTTTGATGAACTTTTGAATTATTTTCTTTTGGCTATTGTGAGTAATGCTACTATGAACATAAATGTGCAAATGCCTGTTTGAGTTCCTGCTTTTAAAGCTTTGCAATATATACCTAGAAGTGGAATTGATGGATTTTATGGTAATTTTATGTTTTTTTTTTAAACTTATTGAGAATAATCATAACCTTTAAGTGTGGCAAATAAAAGTATGGTGAAATTTCTATACATAGTATTAAAGAAATCACATGGAAAATTTACACAGTTTAGTTAAGGTCACATTTTCCTCAGGTAAATAGAATCTGTGAAGCAGCTTCTTGATCTCAGTTTCTGAGACCAGCATCTCAGTGATTGGTGCATAATCTTCATTACGACCCATGTAAATGCTTCCAAAGTGGGCCAATCTGCAGGGAATAGTCCAGGCAGATGAACAGTGAATTATGAGAACCAATAGAACAGATGACAAAAACATTCATCAAAGCTGCCAGGTCCAGCAATGTACAAATTCCAGAGGTGTTATTAATAGGATGAAAAGAGGTAAATTTTAGCTACTGGTTCAGATATGCTAACTCAGGGAGAAATCATGCCGACCTTGAGAATGCAACTCTCTACATTTTACTGGCCATCTTTTTTTTTTTTTTTTTTTTT
>SJYX01023677.1:310510-321466 GCA_006410675.1 Oreotragus oreotragus
CTCTTCTTTTTACTGGTCTTTTTTTTTTTTTTTTTTTTTAATGATGGCAACAGAGAACCCAGCATGTCAGAAACTGGGCCAGTCTCTCTCTCTCTTTTTTTACTTAAGTTCATTTTTGGTTTTTACTCAGACTAGTCTGAGGGAATTTACTCTTTTATGTTGCTGGAAAAAAGATTTCTGAAGGAGGAGAAGAAACTGAAATCTGAAGGAAGAAAAAAATGACAAAGAAAACAAAACAAATGGAGATGAACCAGCATCTAATAAGTAGGTGGATAGCTTTATATGTATATGCCCTGTAAGTATCTCCTTCTTTGGAACCAGTGGGTTCCAATGCCAGGAGACACTCTGAAAGCTGTCACTGAACTCTGCAGCAGGAAGGTAGGGAACAATCAGCCAGTCTTCTGCATAATCAAGGTGGGGGGGTGGGTCCTAAAACCCAGGGACAGGACAGGGAAGGACAGCAGCCTGCCTCTGCAAATAGGAGAAACTGATAGATGAACCAGCATCTAATAAGTAGGTGGATAGCTTTATATGTATATGCCCTGTAAGTATCTCCTTCTTTGGAACCAGTGGGTTCCAATGCCAGCAGACACTCTGAAAGCTGTCACTGAACTCTGCAGCAGGAAGGTAGGGAACAATCAGCCAGTCTTCTGCATAATCAAGGTGGGGGGGGGTTGGGTCCTAAAACCCAGGGACAGGACAGGGAAGGACAGCAGCCTGCCTCTGCAAATAGGAGAAACTGAATTATTCACTCTGGAAAACAGAGTCATCCAGAGATCCTTAATGCAAAATTCAAACTTAAATTGAAGACAGTAGGGGAAACCACTAGATCATTCAGGTACGACCTAAATCAAATCCCTCACGACTATACAATGTAAATGACAAATGGACTCAAGGGACTAGATCTGATAGAGTGCCAGAAAAACTATGGATGGAGGTTCATAACAGTGTACAGGAGGCGGTGACCAAATCCATCTCCAAGAAAAAGAAATGCAAAAAGGCAAAGTGGTTGACTAAAAAGGACTTACAAATAGCTGAGAAAAGAAGAGAAGCAAAAGGCAAAAGAGAAGAGGAAAGACATACCCATCTGAATGCAGAGTTCCAGAGAATAGCAGGGAGAGATAAGAAAGCCTTCCTAAGTGAACAATGCAAAGAAATAGAGGAAAACAATAGAATGGGAAAGACTAGAGATCTCTTCAAGAAAATTAGAAATACCAAGGGAACATTTTATGTGAAGATGGCACAATAAAGGACAAAAATGTCATGGATCTAATAGAAGCAGAAGATATTAAGAAAAGAGAGCAAAAATACACAGAAGAACTATACAAAAAGATCTTAATGACCCAGATAAACACGATGGTGTTATCTCTCACCTAGAACCAGACATCCTAGAGTGCGAAGTCAAGTGGGCCTTAGGAAGCATTAATACAAACAAAGCTAGTGGAGGTGATGGAATTCCAGCTGAGTTATTTCAAATCCTGAAAGGTGATGCTGTGAAAGTGCTGTACTCAATATGCCAGCAAATTTGGAAAACTCAGCAGTAGCCACAGGACTGCAAAAGGTCAGTTTGCATTCCAATACTAAAGAAGAGCAATGCTAAAATATTCAAAGAGATGGTTGGATAGCATCATCGACTCAGTGGACATAAGTTTGAGCAAACTCTGAAAGATAGTGAAGGACAGAGACGCCTGGTGTGCTGTAGTCCATGGGGCCAGAAAGAGTTGGACACAATTTGGGGGCTGAACAACAAGAGATACTTTGCTCACCCAGCTTAGGATCTGAGAATCTGGGATTAAGATGTTCTCCAGACACGGTGCTCAGAGAACTGTTGACCCATATACCATCCCAACAGAACTCTGATTCTCCATGGACAGCAGCAATCACCAAGGTGGACGTGGGTGGCTGAAAGGAGGACTATAATCAGAAGTCACTTCATCATGAGAGAGCTTTCCTCCTGAGGCAAGACTAGATCACAAACACCAGCATGGCCTTCTTCCAGTGTTTTAATTTTCACTCCATCGCTCACCACGTGGATAATAGCTGGAGTCACACAGAGGAGCTTCTGTTCACACAGATGCTGCACCATCCACAAGCCCCTTCACTTTTTCTGCCATATAGAATCAGCAGCAAAGACCAGACCCTGCATATCTTTTCAACAAAATTAGACACACTTTTGCCTTACTGTTCCTGCTCTTCTTGACCCCTGGCTGTCAGTGCTCTCTTTCAGCCCTGGGGATCATCATAGCATGGTCACTCAGGTCTAGGGAACAAGGCTGAGTGTCTGCTGCTGGGGTTCATGGTGCCCAGGACACTGGTGGGGACAGATGGGGTTTGACTCGGTTCCATTCTCACCATGCTTCCTCCCTCCTCAGCAGCTGCTGCTAACACTCCCTTAAGCTCTCCTGGGAGACAACTGGCTACACTGTGGGCCCATGTCTCTCACCTCACTCTGGTCCTAGGCACAGATACACTGGACAAAAGGTCTTTCTGCAGAGGTCATCCACATGACTTTTTAAGTGTTATAGCATCTCCTGAAGAAGGCCTTAGTGTAGAAAATGAGGTGCATAATTGGGCACATGATAACTGCATGCATAGTCCATGTAAATTGTCCTTGATGTTCTCCCAGCGACCACTCAGGTTACGTGTAGCACTGGGCTCCTTTTTGCGAAGTTCAGGCCTAGAAACAAGTGATCTCTGGTTTGTTCCTTCTATATATCTGTTCATTCCCTCATATCTCTATCTGAGAAATGATGGCTGGGCTCTGAAACTCTGCCTTGCTTCTGCAGTCTCTCTCAGCTTTGGATAATGAGATTTGGATGTATTGGAAGACTTTCTTTAAAAATATCTGCAGTCCCTCTCTACAAATCATGGTCCATTAACCTGTAACTGCTTTTGGAACATCCCAAGGCTCACACAGAAGCTTTATTTTCTATGGTGCTTAAACTTATACTATTGAAAAGAACTATATAGACAAAGAGTGCTCAGTTGCTCATTTGAATCCTACTCTTTGCAGCTTCATGGACTGTAGCTCACTAGACTCCTCTGCCCATGGAATTTTCCAGGCAAGAATACAGGAGTAGGGCCATTTCCTACTTCAAGGAATCTTCTTGACCTAGGGATCAAACCCACATCCCTGGCGTCTCCTGCATTGACAGGCTGATTCTTTATCACCATACCAACTGGGAAGCCCATATACAAATGGGCTAATGCTAACATGAATTTTGATTCAGTATCCATAGTCAGAACTGACATTTATAACCCAAATTATTATAAATGTTTCTGTTTAATTTTTCCCAACTATAGAAGTAATAAATTGTTCTAGCAATGATAAACTGAGCAATTCAGACCAGCTCTTGTTCTAGGAAAAACTAAACTATCTGGATGATGCTAAAACATATCATCTTAAAAACATCCAAGAGTTATATATGTAGGCATGCTGTCACTTCAGTTGTGTCCAACTCTTTGTGACGCTATGGACTGTAGCCCACCAACCTCCTCTGTCCAGGGGATTCTCCAGGCAAGAATGCTAGAGTGGGTGGCCATGCCCTCCTGCAGAGTATCTTCCCAACCCAGGGATCGAACCCAGATCTCTTATGTCTCCCACATTGATGGGAAGGTTCTTCACGACTAGTGCCACCTGGGAAGCCCCATCCAAGAGCTAACTAGAGAGTAAAGAACCATTCAGACCACACTTTAAAAGAAGACAAAAACCAGAAAAGGTAAGCCAAAGACTCAGAGGTATTTTTCCCCTAGGAATCTTCTCTATACACAAACAGCAAGAAAACTGATTTTTAGGTCAAAAGGAATTCAAGTCAAAACTCCAGGCTTCCTAAAATAAGACTGCAAATAGACTACATTAACACAGAGTCAGGGCTCTAAAGGCCAACACTTCCAGGGTGAGAGTGAAGTGGACATAAATAAACCTGTGCCTAGACTTGCAGCTTGCCTTTATCTGTCTATGTGCCAAAGGAACCTCAGGCTTTGAATAGGATATTAGGAGTCCCAGCTGAGTGGTACATCCAAATCTTGACATATAAATAGATGGTGCATCCAGAAATTTGAGTACTGTCTTACTATTAAAAGAGATTATGCTGGAGAGTAAACTCCAGGATATATTTTTTTAAAGGAAAAGAAAGATGGAAAAAATCTGTCCCATGTAGCATGCTTCATTTATCTGGTAAGGGTAGAGGTAAAATATATACATATTACATGTAATATATAGATATGTATGTATATGTAAGCTTATATTTTTGAATACAAAATAAAAAATATATTGTTTTCAGTTTAGTGTGTTTTACAAATTTGACTTTGGGGTTATATGTTTTCTCCAACTGAGCAATTTCAAACCCTAAAAGATGATGCTGTCCTAGTGCTGCACTCAATATACCAGCAAAATTTGGAAAACTCAGCAGTGGCCACAGGACTGGAAAAGGTCAGTTTTCATTCCAATCCCAAAGAAAAGCAATGACAAAGAATGTTCAAACTACCACACAGTTACACTCATCTCACACACTNACTGAGCAATTTCAAACCCTAAAAGATGATGCTGTGAAAGTGCTGCACTCAATATACCAGCAAAATTTGGAAAACTCAGCAGTGGCCACAGGACTGGAAAAGGTCAGTTTTCATTCCAATCCCAAAGAAAAGCAATGACAAAGAATGTTCAAACTACCACACAGTTACACTCATCTCACACACTAGTAAAATAATGCTCAAAATTCTCCAAGCCAGGCATCAACAGTACATGAATGGTGAAGTTCCAGATGTTCAAGCTGGATTTAGAAAAGGCAGAAAAATGAGAGATCCTATTGCCAACATTTGTTGGCTCATCAAAAAAGTAAGACAGTTCCAGAAAAACTTCTGCTTTATTGACTATGCCAAAGCCTTTGACTGTGTGGATCACAACAAACTGTAGAAAGTTCTAAAGAGATGGGAATACCAGGCCACCTTACCTGCCTCTTGAGAAATCTGTATGTAGGTCAAGAAGCAACAGTTAGAACCAGATATGGAACAATAGACTGGTTCCAAATTGGGAAAGGAGTACGTCAAGGTTGTATATTGTCATACTGCTTATTTAACTTATATGCAGAGTATATCATGCAAAATGCCAGGTTGGATGAAGCACAAGCTGGAATCAAGATTGCTGGGAGAAATACCAATAACCTCAGATATGCAAATGACACCAAGCTTATGCAGAACGTGAAGAAGATCTAAAGAGCCTCTTGATGACAGTGAAAGAGGAGAGTGAAAAAGTTGGCTTAAAGGTCAAAATTCCAAAAAAACTAACATCATGGCATCCAGTCTTATTACTTCATGGCAAATAGATGGGGAAACAATGGAAACAGTGACAGACTTTATTTGGGGGGGGGGCTACAAAATCACTGCAGATGGTTACTGCAGCCATGAAATTAAAAGACGATTGCTCCTTAGAAGAAAAGCTAGGACCAACAGTGACAGCATATTAAAAAACAGAGACATTACTTTACCAACAAAAGTTTTTCTAGTCAAAGGTATGGCTTTTCCAGTAGTCATGTATGGATGTGAGAGTTGGACTGTAAAGAAAGCTGAGCACCAAAGAATTGATGCTTTTGATTGGTGGTGTTGGAGAAGACTCTTGAGAGTCCCTTGGAGTGCAAGGAGATCCAACCAGTTACTCCTAAAGGAAATCAGTCCTGAATATTCACTGGAAGGACTGATGTTGAAGCTGAAACTCCAATACTTTGGCCACCTGATGAGAAGAGCTGACTCATTTGAAAAGACCCTGATGCTGGGAAAGATTGAAGGCAGGAGGAGAAGGGGGACAGAGGATGAGATTGTTGGATGGCATCACCAAATCAATGGACATGAGTTTGGGTAAACTCCGGGAGTTGGTGATGGACGGGGAGGCCTTGCATGTTGTAGTTCATGGGGTTGCAAAGAGTCGAACACTACTGAGTAAATGAACTGAACTGAAAATATTTACTGAAGTATTATTTATTTTTATAACTACTAACTTAATGTGGTCTTTTTTATAACATAAATATTTGTTTTCAGATGTTGTCATGTTTTGTATGTATGTTTATGCATATATCAAATACTGCTAGTAGCAAATATCTTTAGATAAAATGATAAGTTTTAAAACCAAAGTGAATTACCAGTAAAAACTTTATAAAATGCTATCAAAATAAGTGAAATAAGTCAGAGAAAGAAGCAACATATGATATCACTTGTATGTGTAATCTANAAAGCAAATGTATCATTTTGCCAACAAAGATTCATATAGTCAAAGCTATGGTTTTTCTAGTAGTCATGTATGGATATGAGATTTGGGCCATAAAGAAGGCTGAGCATCAAAGAATTGATGCTTTCAAATCGTGGTGCTGGAGAAGACTCTTGAGAGTCCCTTGGACTGCAAAGAGATCAAACCAGCCAATCCTAAAGGAAATCAATCCTGAATATACATTAGAAGGACTGATGCTGAAGCTGAAGCTCCAATACTTTGGCCACCTGATACAATGAGCTGACTCATTGGAAAACACCCTGGTTCTGGGAAAAAATGAGGGCAAGAGGAGAAGGGGATGATAGAGGATATGATGTTTGGATGGCATCATCAACTCAGTGGACATGAGCTTGGGCAAACTCCGAGAGATAATGAAGGGCAGGGAAGGCTAACATGCTGCAGTCCATGGCGTCACAAAGAGTCAGACAACAACTGAGCAACTGAACAACGAGATGGTTTAAGGAGATTCATATGGGTTCCAAATTGACAGTGGGTGAAACTGTGATGGATAATTTTATGTGTCAACTTAAATGGATCATACTACTCAGACATTTGATCAAACAGCTGGATATTTCTCTGAAGACCTTTTTAGGATGAAATTGACATTTGAATTGATAGACTTTGAGTAAAACAGATTACATGCCATAATGTTAGTGGACCTCATCCAGTCAATCGAAGCCTTAATAAAACAAAGACTGACTTCCCCTGAGCAGGAAGAAATTCTGCCAGATGACTGTCTTTAGATTTGAACTGAAACCCTGCAAATTGTGGACTTACCAAACTTCACAATCACATGAGTCAATTCTTTAAAATAAATATCTTTATATGTATGTGAATGTGTGCACACACACATCCTGTTGGTTATGTTTCTCTGGAGAATTTCCTAATACACTAGAAAATCTCATTAAAAGAAATGAAAAAAGATTGAATAAATGGAGAGCTATTCCATGTTCATAAGATTGAAAAGATCACATTGTTAGGATTTCAATTCTTGCCATATTGGTTGATGAATTCAAATAAATCCAGCTAGTTTTTGTTCTTGTGAAGAAAATAGACAAACTCATTAAAAAATGTATGTGAAAATGGAAAGGAACTAGAAGAAACAGCACACTTAAAGAAGAAAAGCAAAATTCAAGAATTTCAAGATATTTTAATGTTACAGGAATTTAGATAGAGTGGTAGTGGAGGGAAGATGGATAGAGAAAAACATAATCCATACACAGTCCAAAAATAGACACAAACATGACTTGTGCCAAACGTGCCACTGTTAGAAACAGATGGTGTTTCTAATAAATAAATCAATTAGCTATCTAGCTGGATATTTCTCTGAAGACCTTTTTAGGATGAAATTGACATTTGAATTGATAGACTTTGAGTAAAACAGATTACATGCCATAATGTTAGTGGACCTCATCCAGTCAATCGAAGCCTTAATAAAACAAAGACTGACTTCCCCTGAGCAGGAAGAAATTCTGCCAGATGACTGTCTTTAGATTTGAACTGAAACCCTGCAAATTGTGGACTTACCAAACTTCACAATCACATGAGTCAATTCTTTAAAATAAATATCTTTATATGTATGTGAATGTGTGCACACACACATCCTGTTGGTTATGTTTCTCTGGAGAATTTCCTAATACACTAGAAAATCTCATTAAAAGAAATGAAAAAAGATTGAATAAATGGAGAGCTATTCCATGTTCATAAGATTGAAAAGATCACATTGTTAGGATTTCAATTCTTGCCATATTGGTTGATGAATTCAAATAAATCCAGCTAGTTTTTGTTCTTGTGAAGAAAATAGACAAACTCATTAAAAAATGTATGTGAAAATGGAAAGGAACTAGAAGAAACAGCACACTTAAAGAAGAAAAGCAAAATTCAATAATTTCAAGATATTTTAATGTTACAGGAATTTAGATAGAGTGGTAGTGGAGGGAAGATGGATAGAGAAAAACATAATCCATACACAGTCCAAAAATAGACACAAACATGACTTGTGCCAAACGTGCCACTGTCAGAAACAGATGGTGTTTCTAATAAATAAATCAATTAGCTATCGGTTTGAGAAAAATAAACCTCAAACTCCTATCTCACATTTTAAACAAAAGTTAATTCAAGATGGATCATTTATCTCAGCATAAAAACTAAAAAAACCCTAAATTTTAGGAGAAAGTATAACAGAATTTGATAATGCTATAGAAAGCACAAACCACAAAAGAAAAATATGGCAATTTGGACTCTTAAAATGAAGGCCTTTTGTTCAACAAAGGACATCATTAAGAAAAGGAAAAGTCAAGACAAATGGAAGACTATATCTGCAATAAATAAACATGATAAAAGACTCATCTAGAATATATAAATAATTCCTATGAATAAATAATAAAAATATGAACAACTCAAATAAAAATGGGCAAAAGACTTCAACATGCAGTTTGCAAAAGAGTATATCCAAATGCCCAATAATCATATAAATCAATGTTCATCATCACTACTCACCAGGCTTCCTTCAGTTCAGTTGGTAAAGAATCCATCTGCAATGCAGGAGACCCCAATTTGATTCCTGAGGCAGGAAGATCCACTGGAGAAGGAATAGGCTACCTACTCCAGAATTCTTGAGCTTCCCTTGTGGCTCAGCTGGTAAAGAATCCGCCTGCAGTGCAGAAGACCTGGGTTCAATCCTTGGATCGGGAAGATCCCCTGGAGAAGTGAAAGGCTACCCACTCCAGTACTCTGGCCTGGAGAATTCCATGGAAGGTATAGTCCATGGGGTCGCAAAGAGCTGGACATGACTAGGCGACATTCACTTTCACTTTCACTATCATTACTCATCAGTGAAATGCAAAGTTTGGCAATACCAAGTATTGGTGAAGATTTGAGGCAAGTTACACTTTCATACTTTGATGAAAAATAAGCTGGGTCAATAACTTGAAAATTTTGTCACTGAATACCAGGTTGAACTCCCTGCATCATACAGCAAACTCCCACTGGGTGTCTATTTTACATGGTGATGTACAGGTTTCGGTGCTACTCTTCAGTTTTCCCACCCTCTCCTTCTCCTGCTGTATCCACAAGTCAGTTCTCTATGACTATGTCTCTATTGCTGCCCCACAGTACCATTTTCCTAGTTTCCATATACATGTGTTATTATATGATATTTGTTTTTCTCTTTCTGACTTACTTCACTCTGTATAACAGGCTCTAGGTTTATCTACCTTAGTTCAACTGACTCAAATTCATTCCCTTTTATAGCTAAGTATTATTCCTTGTGTGTGCGTGTGTGCGTGTGTGTGTGTGTGTATACCACAATGTCTTTATCCATTCATCTGTTGATGGGCATCTATGTTGCTTCCAAGTCCTGGATATTGTAAACAGTGCTGCAATGAACATCAGGGTACATGTGTAAAAGTATCTTACATCTTAACTGAAGTAATTGCTATCATTTTCACTCAAGGAAACTTTTCCTTGAGGAAATGTTTCAATATGTCGAGCGCTCAGGTGTGCATCCATTTCTGGCTTCTCAAGCAGGGAGAAAAACACAGTGATGTGGGGCTGACAGCAGCCACAAGCCAGCTTTGACCACGAAAGTATGAGCATAATCCTAAGTATTCCAAGACAGATCTTGCTGGCACCCACATTGGCCTATTCTGCGGAGTCTTTTAAATAAGACTCCTGGCAGCAGGCCCCTGTTGTTCAGTCACTCAGTTGTGTCTGACTCGTTGCAACCCCATGACTGTAGCACGCCAGGCTTCCCTGTCCTTCACCATCTCCCAGAGCTTGCTCACACTCTAGTCTTTTGAGTTGGTGATGCCATCCAACCGTTGCATCCTCTGTTGTCCCCTTCTCCTGCCATCTGTGTTTCCTAGCACCAGCACCTTTTCAATAAATTGACTCTTCACATCAGGGGGATGAAGTATTAGAGCTTCAGCATCAGTCCTTCTAATGAATATTCAGGGTTGATTTCCTTTAGGATTAGGACTGGTTTGACCTCCTTGCAGTCCAAGAGACTCTAAAGAGTCTTCTCCAACAACACAGTTCAAAAGCATCAGTTTTTCAGGGCTCAGCTTTCTTTATGGTCCAACTCTCACATCCATATATGACTACTGGAAAAGCCATAGCTTTGACTAGATGTACCTTTGTGAGCAAAGTGATGTCTCTGCTTTTTAATACACTGTCTAGGTTTGTCATAGCTTGTCTTCCAAGTAGCAAGCATCTTTTTATTTCAAGGCTGCAGTCACTGTCAACAGTGATTTTGGAGCCCAAGAAAATAATCTTTCACTGTTCCTATTGTTTCCCCATCTATATGCCATGAAGTGATGGGATAAGATGTCATGATCTTTGTTTTTTGAATGTTGAGTTTTAAGCCAACTTTTTCATTCTTCTCTTTCACCTTCATCAAGAGGCCCTTTAGTTTCTCCTTGCTTTCTGCCATAAAGGTGGTGCTATCTACATATCTGAGGTTATTGATATTTCTCCCGTCAATCTTGATTTCAGCTTGTAATTCATCCAGCCTGGCATTTCACATGATGTACCCTGCATATAAGTTAAATAAACAGGGTGACATTATACAGCCTTGATGTGCTCCTTTCCCGATTTGGAACCAGTGTGTTATTCCATGTTTGGGTCTAACTGTTGCTTCTTGAGCTGCATAAAGGTTTCTCAGAGGGCAGGTAAAGTAGTCTGGTATTCCCATTTCT
>SJYX01023678.1:0-163686 GCA_006410675.1 Oreotragus oreotragus
GAAGAATTGATGCTTTTAAACTGTGGTGTTGGAGAAGACTCTTGAGAGTCTCTTGGACTGCAAGGAGATCCAACCAGTCCATTCTGAAGGAGATCAACCCTGGGATTTCTTTGGAAGGAATGATGCTAAAACTGAAACTCCAGTACTTTGGCCACCTCATGCGAAGAGTTGACTCATTGGAAAAGACTCTGATGCTGGGAGGGATTGGGGGCATGAGGAGAAGGGGACGACCAAGGATGAGATGGCTGGATGGCATCACGGACTCGATGGACGTGAGTCTGAGTGAACTGCGGGAGATGGTGATGGACAGGGAGGCCTGGCGTGCTGCGATTCATGGGGTCGCAAAGAGTCGGACACGACTGAGCGACTGAACTGAACTGAACTGAACTGAATACCCAGAATTCAGAAAGATGGTAATGACAATCCTATATGCAAGGCAGCAAAAGTGACATAGACATAAAGAACAGGCTTTTGGACTCTGTGGGAGAAGGCAACGGTGGGATGATTTGAGAGGATAGCACTGAAACATATATATCTTCGTAGGTAAAACAGATGACCAGTGCAAGTTCAATGCATGAAGCAGGGCACTCAAAGCCAGTGCTCCGGGACAATCCAGAGGGATGAGGTGGTGAGGAAGGTGGGAAGAGTGTTCAGCATAGGGGGACACATTTGTACCATTGCTGATTCACATCAATGTATGGCAAAAAATCATCATAATATTGTAATTATTCTCTAATTAAAATAAAACAATCAAAAATAATGAGTTCATTGTTAACTTCTGATGGCCAGTCACTGAAAGTTGACAATGACCAACTGAGAGGATCATCAAAACTGACCCTGTTAGAAGTATATGAGAAGTTGTTGAAGAACTCAACGTTGACCATTCTACAGTCATTTGGCATTTGAAGCAAATTGGAAACGTGAAAAATCTTTATAAGTGGGCACCCCATGAGCTGACCACAAATCAAAAAAATAATTATTTTCAAGTGTTGTCGTCTCTTATCCTAGGCAACAATGAACCATTTCTTGATTAGACTTTGATGTGTGATGAAAAATGGATTTTATATGACAGGCAGAGATGACCAGCTCAGTGGCTGGACTGAGAAGTTCCCAAAGCCAAACTTGCACCAGAAAAGATTCATGGTCACTCTTCGGTAGTCTGCTCTGGTCAAATCCACTACAGTTTTCTGAATCTTAGTGAAAGTATTAAATCTGAGAAGTATGCTCAGGAAATTGACGAGATATACCAAAAACAGTAACACCTACTGCCAGTATTGGTCAACAGAATGGGCCCAGTTCTTCTCCATGGCAATGCCTGACTGCAACCAATCACACAACTGAAGCTTCAACTTGAACGAATTGGGCTACAAAGTTTTGCCTCATCCGCCATATTCATCTGAAAGTGAAGTTGAAAGTATTAGCAAGAATACTGGAGTGAGAAGTCATTCCCTTCTCCAGGGGTTTTGCCCAATCCAGGGGTGAAACTCAGGTCTCCTTCATTGCAAGAGGATTCTTTATGGTCTGAGCCATGAGAGACGCCCTTCTCACCAACTGACTGCCACTTCTTCAAGCATCTCAACAACTTTAGACAGGTGAAAAGCTTCCACAAGCAGCAGGAGGCAGAAAATGCTTTCCAAGAATTCGTCAAATACCAAAGCATGGATCTTTATGCTATAGAAATGAACAAACTTATTTCTCATTGGCAAAAATTTGTTGATTGTAATGGCTCCTATTTTGATGAATAAAGCTGTGTTCGAGCCTAGTTATAATGATTTAAAATTCACGGTCTGAAACCACAGTTACTTTTGTACCAAGCTAATACATCCACTGGAGAAGGAAATGGCAACCCACTCCAGTATTCTTGCCTGGAAAATCCCATGGACAGGNGGCAAAAATTTGTTGATTGTAATGGCTCCTATTTTGATGAATAAAGCTGTGTTCGAGCCTAGTTATAATGATTTAAAATTCACGGTCTGAAACCACAGTTACTTTTGTACCAAGCTAATACATCCACTGGAGAAGGAAATGGCAACCCACTCCAGTATTCTTGCCTGGAAAATCCCATGGACAGGGGAGCCTGGCAGGCTACAGTCCACGGGGTCGCAAAGAGTCAGACACGACTAAGCGACTTCACTTCAATATATTTAAAAGTATTACATACTATGAATTACATATTATGTAAAAGTTAAGAGAGTACATAAAACAGAATAAATCCTAAGTGTTCTTTTCTAAGAAAAGTGTGTTCTACTTCTTTAATTTTTTTCCGTATGAGATGATGGATTGCCACTAAACTTATTGTGATAATCATTTCAAGATATAGGTCAGTCAAAACACTATGCTGTACACCTTAAACTTATACAGTGCTAATGTCCATTATATTTCAGTAAAATGGGAGGAAAGAAATGCCTAGGTGATTTTTTTTCTTATGAATTTTTTCAATGGATACATGAAGGAACCAACAGTGATTAGCTTCAAAAAGAGAAGGTGGAAAGGACAAAGAAACAGTCTTCATAAAAGCAACTGCCTTCATATTTGAATACTTACTGTTTTGAGTGTCATATATTTTAAAAATTTAGTTTAGATAGAAACAGTGGCCTACAAAACAATGATTAATACACCATAAAATAAAAAATTGGACTAAGGATTAGGAAAATGTTTTCTGACTAAAATTGCCAGTGGATGTATTTCAGGGCATGTAGTGAGATTCCAGTTATTAAAGATGTTACAGCTGAAGATGGGAAAATAGCAGGGCTGCATGTATAGGGTACAAGACAGGACAAAATGGCTATGAAATTTCTTCCCACCATTTGAATTTTTTATTCTCCAATATAATTTCCCTCTTATTTGGTATTGCTCATGTCAGTTTGAAAGTTAATTTGCATTTTTATTTGAAAATAGCTGCAATATTCACCATGGACCTCAGAAAGAAAGTTTGATCACAAGTATGTCATATATTTGAATTAAGGAGTTTTGATGCCTTCAAATATTTTTTATCATTTAATCACTAAATGCAAATATTCACACACACATACATATTTCAAGCAATTATTTTAACCTATTTGACATCTGTCTCTGAAAAGACTATCATACTACTGATAAAATCATAAATAACTCTTTGGCTCTGCTTTACTTTGGGAAAATCTTAAAATAGAGTATTATCTATATCACTTAGCTTCATTAGTCCGAACTCACCAGAAATGCAGGAACTCAGAGTTCTATTTTTAAAACTTGTAAATACATGTTGAGAAAAGAATAGAAATGAAGAAATCACTAATTTCTTTTTCAACTTTTTTTTTTTTTTTTAATTACTGGTCTGAGGAAAAAAGAAAAACTCACTGCTATGCTTGGCCTTTCTGCTTACTGATCCATAAAAGGAAATGGTGTTGATTTTATTTCCAGACTAAAGAATAGCAGATCTATAGCTGTTTTTCTTCTTCTGCTTACCTCTCTTTTATGACAAGAATGAAGATAATAACCAAAATATATGCAATGCTTAAATGTTGTCAGATATTCGTCATATTTATATTCCTTACCGACTCCACTGTCCATAGTGATTTAATACTACATTAAAGTCAAACCTGCGAGGACATCATAAACAGCTCTTGTTTAAAGGGCATTGTGAAGGAGAGCCTTTAATCTGATTGATGAAATAAATGGAAAGTAATCTATCCTCTATTCAACAGCTTGTTGATGATATGAAAGAATTCCTACTCAAGCAAGCAAAGCTTTAAAGAGAAAGACCTCTTTCATCCTGTCAGCCTCTCATTTTTAGAAAAAAGTTAAGTTTTTCATCATGGTTCAGGGGAGTCCTTGTAAAACGTTCATTGAAAATTTAAGAGCAATTACAGTGTCAGACAGCTAGAAAAATTGCTTTTACTGAGTGAGAGTTCTCTGACAGATGCATTGTGGGAGAATTGATTCTTTCTAAGGGATAAGTGAATTGTCATTGTTAGGCTCTTCTCATGACATCTAGCTAGATGTCATCTGCTTTGTAACAGAAGATTTGAATCAGACAACTGTACTCAACACTAGACAGTGTCTAGATTAGTTCTGCAAAGAAATAAGGCTTTGCTCTGCATGGCATCAACTGAGCTTTTAAAGATTACAGATGAGCAAGGGTTTTAAAAAAAAGTTAGAAAAATCAAAAACAAAGCTTTATAGCCACTTCAGAAAGCCTGGATGTTTAACCTGTAAGGAAGTCTGTCAAATCCTTGTGGAAACCATATAGAGAAAAGATCAATAGGATACCTACTGGCTCCATTAGCTTGATGTAAAGGGGGAGAGGGAAGCTGCTCTTCCACAAGAGAAACTACATTATTCCAGGGATTATGCGGGATCAGTTCACTTTGCAGAGAAGAAGAAGAGAAAATGAATGAAGATTCTTGGTGGGCCAGGACTGGAGAGAAAGGGCTTGTCAGGTAATATAATGGGTGATAAGAAAGTGGCTTATTGACTGGGAAGTGTCTTTAATTAGATGTTCATTTGCATAGGAGAAGGTGCCAGTTCTATCTGGAGTGAGGCTGGAGAGAGACTCAGAAAAATGGCTGTCACTCAATCGGCTGCAAGCTAAATCTAACATAATTAGTGAATCGAGTACTCGCTCATTATTTACACTGACTTTTGGAGTGAAGGATTATACTTGCTTTGCAAAAAAATATGCATTTAAATCAGTAAAATGACTCTCTGGGAAGTGTCTTTAATTAGATGTTCATTTGCATAGGAGAAGGTGCCAGTTCTATCTGGAGTGAGGCTGGAGAGAGACTCAGAAAAATGGCTGTCACTCAATCGGCTGCAAGCTAAATCTAACATAATTAGTGAATCGAGTACTCGCTCATTATTTACACTGACTTTTGGAGTGAAGGATTATACTTGCTTTGCAAAAAAATATGCATTTAAATCAGTAAAATGACTCTCTACATGTCCTATATTTTCAGTCTCCTATACATTAACCATTGAATTAAGATAAAAATATTCAGCTATCCATGTACTCATGGATAGAAATATTAAGTATGAATCAGTGTTAAAAAGGAAAAAAAGAAAAAAGCTTAAATGTTATAGAAAGATTATTTCCAAAGTGAATTAATTTTTTGTCATTTATGATTTACAGTCAATGCTATATTTAAATACATTTTAAAATTTATATTTAACAAATATGTTTCACAAAATTAGCTTTTGAATATTTTTAGTTTAATCAACATGGCCAGTACTATTGGGTAGGCAAACCATGGATAGCTTCAATTTGGAGGAGATGATTGGCATTTGACAAAATATACCTTATTATTCATAAAATGGTCCAAAAATTCTGAAAAATTTTTGTGTACTTATATTTCTTGTTCCTAGTAACTGTTGTGCACTTAATGTCCAATGACTTTAATGTTTTTAGAGATTTACCTCAGCTTTAGCAAAATAGTAAGAGATTAACTCTCTCCCACCCAGTTTATTAAAAATGGATTTAAATTTTTTTTACACTATTAAAACATTAACAGTCTTTAGAATCACAAACTGTCAGTGCAATCTTTGGAAGAGAAGCTTTGTCTTTCCAAAACAGTGGCCTGTGTCTGTATTCCTGTTCCCAGCGTTCTTGCCATTTATGTTTCCCGGGAGTCCTTTATCAATGTTTATTTGAGTCCTCAAATGAATTGATAATGATTTCAATAGGGCAAACTCACATTCCGCTAGTAGAGTGCAGTTAAAATTAAACAACTCACAAATCTGACTGCTTTCATTTCTGGTATTTTGCTTTTAATATCTCTGCCCATTTGTTTCACTCAGGTTGGCAAAGTGCATTTAAGTAGTTTACTAACCACTGAACTATTTCATGTGTCTCTACCCTAAGCAGTGATATGAATACATTATTCAGTTTATAACATACATAGAGAGCAGTATTTATCCAGTCAATGGTGTTATGATTCAAATTGTGTGGCATGATCAATAGCACAATATACAGTAGGTTTAAAAGAACTTATTTGATTGTATAGAATTTTATAAGTATAAATCTGACCATGAGATAATGCAATTAAGCTGGATGCCACAAGCAAACAAAGGCTGCATCTATCAAATATTTAGAAACAAATGGCCCCACAAAATTCTTTTTCAGCTTTCATAGAGAGCATTCCTAAAAGGTGCTTGTGTAACCAGGCAGCTTACAGTTAGCAAACAGCAGAAGTAAACTGAATTTAATATTTTACAGTATGTTACAAAAGATAAGCCAATTCAAAAGTGTATAAATAGAAATATACAATTCTTATACATAAAATTTGATTTTAACTTATCAGAAAACATTGCTAGATATTCCCATTTCCAAAGTAAACCACTCAAAAGGGTAGAGCTATGTTCAGTCATGTAATCTAAGTGCTCCTTAATTCAACACTGTGAAATAAGAAACATAGCTAAGATGCATTTACTCATTAACGGTAATGCAATTTAAGGTATTCATGAGAAAGCAAATGAGTGACTCATGAAATCTATTTTATTGGTAGTCTTAGAAATCCAAGAGAAATATATTATGATTGTGCATTCTGTTAAATAATATCAAGATATTTTCCATTAAAAAATTGATTTCACTTCCATTTTACCTGCTGGCTCAGTTTACTGAAAATTATTTTTGACACAAATTGTCAGTAATTAGGGAAAATTATCTCTCCTTTAAGAAGCATTTAGACACACTTAGATGGCTAGAACACTTGAGCTTTAAACAATTTTTTTTAATTTTACTGACAAAAAATGAACAGAAAATAATTATTTTAATAGGCACATTTAAATTTTGAAAAAACATAAAATTATTTTAAGTCTATCACCCTTAATACACAGAAAAAATCAGTAAGTATCAGTTGATGATTTTCTCCCTTCTAAGTCCAATGCCCTTTATTACAATAGTCACCATTGAGGTTAACTGTGTGAAATCTCACCACTGGTATTGACAACCTGCTGTATAATATTGGGAGAATTCTCTGCTATTTCTGAAATGCATGTCAGAAAAAAAATCCCTAACAACTGCTGTGAGATTTTTATGGTGACTCCATATTTATAAAGAAACAAAATAAACTGTGTAATATTTATGGTGGGAATGAATGGTTTTCCTGTAGCATTCAGCTGCCTTAGCTGAATATGAAATAAGTCATCTGTATCTATGTTTGTGTAACTTTACCATCTGTAGCAAAGTATATTATCTAGTGTCACATTATGAAAGTCTCAGTGGAACAGGCTTTTTTCTTCCCAATAAGTATAGAAGAATTACTTTAATCTTTTTCTTCTATGAGAAAAGATAAATGTTATCTGCTGTATATACCTGATGAAACACTTATCTATTCTCATAATTAATGAATCCATTTTAAGCACATGTTATATTATCAATCTTTTGTGGTTCAAAAATGGATGACAGTGTGATTATGTCTTTGTGAGATAAGTAAATGTGTGTATTCTTAGATCATCTGGCTTTTAAAATACCAGCAAAGTAAAACTGTGGCAAATTAGTTGTTTTTCTTAATCTGCACTTCAAATATGTGGTTCTGTCTATGTTATTGGATGAGGATATATTGTATCATAGTTGATAATTTCAGAAAGATCAAATTGCACTGAAGTTGAATATATACTGATGATTTATATTTTTTAATGTTTATATATTTTGTAAAATGTGTAACATAAAACATTTCTCTGGGCAAGGTTGATATAGATATGAGCAAAAGATATAGTTGACTATTTACTCATTTGGGAGTAAAGTGTTCAGAACAGAAGACACATGGACCTCCTCAGAGTGTCACTATGCTGGTGGTTCTAATGAGTAGTGAATTAGAACAATCAACATTTCTAACAACCTGACCTTCCACTCTAAGTGTGGCTGAAACTCTATCTTTTGTCAGCACAGCCACAACCTCAGTTCTGAGGAGGCCTGAGGAACATTTAAAATGTGTTTAAAAGAGAAAAATTTTTATTCTTCCACTTAGAAAAAAAATTGTTACCATTTTATGCCTTACCTCACTTAGAAGGGTCTAAGAAACCTGTTTTTTTTATATTTAAGATAATAAAGCCCTCAAAAGCATTTTTCTAGCCTACTATCTCCCCAGTCCATTCATTGAAGCATTGTTCTATCTAAAATCTTGAAAGCTCTTCCTTAAATCCATGGAGAAACTTGGCTTCCGCATCATGTTGCCCTGTGCTTGAAGTTGAAAAAATACTAACTTTTGTAAAGTATCATAAAACTGTTCCAAAATATAATGAGTTGATAGTATAAGAGGTGAAAGCATGTCAAACTAAAAAGTATACCAAAAACTTGGTTTGAATAGATTTGAATAGATTAGAATTAAATACATTAAAAAAAATACTTTTTCCCTTTCTCTCACATTACTTAGTGTGCAATCTGGAGATTTCTAGTTACCTAGTCATACCCAGGATATAATACATATATCTACATCAACTGACAGAGCAGTTTTCACAGAAACCAGTGGAAAGCAAAGACAAAAGGCAAAATAGGCCCAGGTTGTCAATTTGTCTTTGATATATTGTGGAAGTTGCAGTGTCTTTTCATCAGAATTTATTTTATGTGGAGGCAGGAGTAAAGAGGACTTAATATGCTTCAAGACTTACTAAATGCTTCAAGTTGCTTATGTTGAGTTCACTTACTTAAAAAAAAAAAAAAAACTAATGTAATGGACGTCTTTCCTTTGAATCAATCAATTAGTTGTTTAGCAATATATAGGCAGTAGAGTGAGAAATGATTAGAACTAAAGCTGTTTAAACTTTGAGCCTGCTCTATTTGAACAGTTTTGTTATCATCCTCTGTTGTAATGGCATGCTACCATTGGGATTTGCTTTCCCAAAGCGATTAAAGAAATAGAGATACAGAAGGAAGGGAACTGGTTACAGGGGTGATAACAGACTATCTCTATGGGTTATATTTAAAGCTGTGATGGCATTAAATTCTTCTCTTAAAAATACATTGTTCTTTGTGATGTGTCTTCCAGACTTCAAGATTGAAAATAGTGTGTAATACAGAAAATTCCTTATATGATCGTGAATTAATTTTTTCAATGAAAATTAGTCTTTAATTATAATATAAAGAGTTTAGTCATAGTTTTAAATGATGCATGTTACAACATTAGAGGATGTCAAACATTTTTAAACTTTGGTCAGGAAAACCTCAGGTTATGCAGCATTCCCAAAGTCATTTGACTTAAGACTTTATTCAAAGAATATTTACTTGGACAATATTTCAATGAAATGCTATCCTATCCTATCTTGCTATTATAGCAGTAGAGGATAAGGTCTATATATTTCAAGAGACACGCTGTATTATAGAGAAAGCAACTTGGAAAAACTTAAATCACAATATTGTCATGTCTGACTCTTTGTGATCCCATAGACTTTAGCCCACCAGACTCCTCTGTCCATGGGATTTCACAGGCAAGAATACTGGAGGGGGTTGCCATTTCCTCTTGAAGGTATCTTCCTGACCCAGGCATCGAACAAATGTCTTTTTCATCTCCTACATTGGTAGGTGGGTTCTTCACCACTGAGCCATCTGGGAAACCCAGATCATAGTATAGATGATTCTAAATTTCAGAGAAAATGAAGTTTTCCCGGTTAGTTCTGAAAAAATCTGACCAGCAGGGTTGAAATGCATGTATAAATATCAAGAATTCATAGAAATATTCATTTTCTTTCTTCTTGCATTAACCTCCATTATGCATTTGGCAATATAAGTTTTAAAATAATCCCTTTGCTTCCAATCATCCCCTCATCAAAAGCTGTACCACCTTGCATTGTACAAAATTTTGAAGATACCACATATTTCAAGACAACATATAAACAAGGACTAAAAGAAATAATGAGGATCATAAGATCTCTAAGGAAAACAGAAATCACTATGTCCTAGAATGCTTTGAAAAGGTCCTCAGGAAAAGTGAGACTTGAGTAAAGCCATTATACAAATGTTGAAGTAAAGAAATACCATGGTCAAAAAAATGCGTGAGAAAATCTTTTCCAAAGACTCTAAGTATATATACTATATAAAATGTTATGATTGCAGATGGTGACTGCAGCCATGTAATTAAAAGATGCTCACTCCTTGGATGGGCTTTCCTGGTAGCTCAGACGGTAAAGCGTCTGCCTACAATGCGGGAGACCTGGGTTCGATCCCTGGGTTGGGAAGATCCCCTGGAGAAGGAAATGGCAACCCACTCCAGTATTCATGCCTGGAAAATCCCATGGACCAAGGAGCCTAGTGGGCCACAGTCCATGGGGATGCAGAGTCAGACACGACTGAGTGACTTCACTTCACTTACTCCTTGGAAGGAAAGTTATAACCAACCTAGATAGCATATTAAAAAGCAGAGACATTACTTTACCAGGCTATTGTTTTTCCAGTAGGCAAGTATGGATGTGAGAGTTGGACTATAAAGAAAGCTGAGCCCTGAAAAATTGATGCTTTTGAACTGTGGTGTTGGAGAAGACTCTTGAGAGTCTGTTGGACTGCAAAGACTTCCAACCAGTCCATCCTAAAGGAGATCAGTCCTGAGTGTTCATTGGAGGGACTGATGTTGAAGCTGAAACTCCAATACTTTGGACACCTAATGCAAAGAGTTAACTCATTTGAAAAGACCCTGGTGCTGGGAAAGTTAGAAGGCAGGCGGAGACGGAGACAACAGAGGATGAGATGGTCGGATGGCATCACCAACTCAATGGGCATGAGTTTGAGTAGACTCTGGGAGCTGGTGATGAACAGGGAGGCCAGGCGTGCTGTGGTCCATGGGGTCGTGAAGGGTCGGACACGACTGGATGGCGGAACTGAACTGAATGTGATCACTGTGTGGTTTTTGGTGCTAATTTTCAATATTTGCTCACTGAAGCACCAGTGAAAATCTGGATGAGATAACTGTCTCTGTGCTGCCCATTCCCTGTCCTCTTCTGCTTTTAACACTGAGTCTCCTTCCTGTTCTTCTTTTACAAAGAAGATCATAATAGGTTCTTATTACTCAGATCCTTGTGTTAGAAACACAACACATTATGCAAAATATTCTTGTCTCTAAGTCATGTCTAATTCTTTGCAACCCCATTGACCGTAGCCCACCAGGCTCCTCTGTCCATGAGGATCCTCCCGGCAAAAATACTAGTTTGGGTTGCCATGCCCTCCTCCAGGGCATCTTCCTGACCCAGGGATCAAACCCTGGTCTCCCACATTACAGATGAATTCTTTACCATCTGAGCCACCAGGGAAGCCCCTCTCTAAGTCTACAAATGCCTATGCTTGGACTTGAGCTATGTTTCTATGGCCTTGCCCATTTCTGTCCCCAGAATTACACAAAAAAGTATGACAATTTATGCCTGACCCAATTTGTTCAGCAATTTATAGAGTTGTGTGGCTCTTCACAGCAGAGTACTATCTTGACAGAATCCTACTTTAAAGAATTTCCATTAGCCTGTTTATCTTTTGTGTAATACTTTCAAATGTTACTCACTCTAAACTCTGCCCAGTCATTACACCTTGAGTTTCTGTTAATGAATGAATTCACTTTTACCCATATGTTTTATAATCACAGCATATCTTTGTAAATTATTGGTAATTCAATTGTCTTTAAATGAACCACCTAAATTAAAGTGGCAAATATTTAATCAATCTATTAATTAAGACAATGATCTTGGTCTTAAATCTCCTCCTTCTTTTGCTATGCTTTTCATGTTCTGCACATACACACACACACACACACACACACACACACACAAAATGCTTGCTATCTAGCTTTCAGCTTTCAGAAACCCTCTGATTTCCAAAATTAGTCTGACATGAAAACAACATAAGAGTCATAATGGGTGAAGTGATCCTAATGTGTCTAAGAGTTACAAATGTTGCTCCAAAATGGTGGAAAAATAGAGGCTGAACTCTGATCCTTATTTTAACGGTATAATGTGGGGCATTGCATCAGATGGTGAAACTCACAACTTGTGTACAAAAGCTACATGGTGGATAGAAGTTTCAAGAAGGACAGAAAGTGATCATTTGGTATGGTAAGCTATGGAAGTGAGAAACAGTAGTGGCAGCTCTGACAACAAGGAAGATGATTTACAATAGGGCTAGTGGCTGTAAGAGCAGCAACTGTTTCTTACTCCAACCAGTGCCAGGCAGCAAATTGTAGACACTCTGACAATGGAAAGTGTTAAAAAGATAAAAGATAGAGCAGCTTGGCACTCAGTAGATAACTGGATGCTGGTGGAGAAGCAGCCAATTGCAACCTGATACATTTCCCATAAAGAGCTTCAGTTTGTCATTTGCAGGCATGCCAATCACTGGAATTCAGAAACTTTGGAGGTAAATGGCAGTGCAATGAGAAACAACTTAGGCCTTAGCAATACAGACCTGGATTTGGAAGTAGACTCACTTCCTTGGCTAACTTTGTGACTTTGAATCAAACTCTCAAGCATCTGTTTCCATATCTACAAATTAGGAATAATATAACTTCCTTCTATGTTTGTTATAAATACTAAATGAAACCACCTATGTACAGTACAAAATGAGAAGCACACTGTAAGCACTTGGTAAATAGTATTGTTGTGTTATTTAGTTCTGGGTTCCTGCCATTTACCAGAACTATTGATTTTTATTATGAAAAATACTTTGGGAAATGCAACCGTAAATTATTGTTAATGAATACATTACTTAGAAATAACATTGAACATATGCAATGGAAACTATTATTTAAGCTAAAACTGCAAAATTTCGTTTATTCATTGAGCATCTAGTAAAAGGTATTCAATGTGAGTGACTTAGCAAATAACTAAAGGTTACCTTTTAATGCTTGAAATATATTTTGGTCAACTGGTGTGAAAAATCCTTACAAAAATGGACACTTCCACATTTCCTTAGGAAAAAAGTCAACATAATGGATAGATGTCTGTTTGGGGCAGATAGGATGGTGCTATAAAGGGCTACAGTTTACTACCATTCTAGAGATTTTTCTGTCTGACTTCAGGATTTTTTTTCTTTGTCTCTAATCCTAGCTTCTTTCCTATCATCAAGTACTGTTTAGTCTATGCCTCTGAAATGCAACTCAATAAAACTCCAAAGCACACATCCAGCCACCCCCCTGACACAAACACACCAATTCACAATCAGAAAATCATAAATACCAAACTTGTTTAGATTTTTGGCAAAACACACACACAAAATGGAGTTTGATGATGAGATGGGAAGACTTAGGAAGCTACACAAGCTTTGGTGTAGAGACTTAGAATATTTGTTTGAATTTTCAAGAGACATTTTTCTTGTCTGTACGTTCTTGGCTGCTCCAGGTAGGCCAGATGAATGGCCCCTAGACAAGGGAATTATAACTAGCTACATTTTAGTTTAATAAAAAATTTGCCTTGTCTGAAAAAGCATTATTTGTTCATTAAAGCAAACAGTTTTTTCCTGTTATATTTGTATATAAGATAAATAATTTTGCAAACATTTCTATGCAACAGCTTATAGATATGTTTTTCAAAGTGTTTCTGGGGGAAAGCAGTTGGCAGAAATTCACAGTATGTGAAGATCACCCAGATGGTCTGGAAATTTATGTGACTCTTCACAGCAGGTCAGTTGACTGTATCAACATCAACTAGAACAAAAGCTAAATATTTTTGAAAAAAATCTCTGTCTATAGAGCATACATAGACTATATAATATTCTGCTGAGCTTTTAGAGTTTACATGTGCTGCTTACTAAGTCCCTTGACCTTGGAATTTAGCAGACATTGTGAATACTTTTGTATTACATCCACAGTGAGTCATACAAACTGAACCTGTGTGGGTGAAATAGGTAAGTGTCTCCAACTTTCTCAGATACATTCCTTACATCCTGAGTAATGTAGTACAAATTCATTTCTAAAAACCCAACTGATCACATTATCTCTGCTCTTGAAATCTTACAATGATAAAACATGGAGAAGTTCCTTCATTACTAGACCACAGATTGCCACCTAGATTCATCTCTCTCACCACAAACCCCCTGTCTCCAGTACTCACAGTATATATGTCAAAACAACATCCTACTGTCCAGCCATATATAAGTGCTTCAGTTCAGTTCAGTCGCTCAGTCATGTCTCTCTCTTTGCGACCCCATGAATCGCAGCACACCAGGCCTCCCTGTCCATCACCATCTCCTGGAGTTCACTCAGACTCACGTCCATCGAGTCAATGATGCCATCCAGCCATCTCATCCTCTGTCGTCCCCTTCTCCTCCTGCCCCCAATCCTTCCCAGCATCAGAGTCTTTTCCAATGAGTCAACTCTTCACATGAGGTGGCCAAAGTACTGGAGTTTTAGCTTTAGCATCAGTCCTTCCAAAGAAATCCCAGGGCTGATCTCCTTCAGAATGGACTGGTTGGATCTCCTTGCAGTCCAAGGAACCCTCAAGAGTCTTCTCCAACAAGACAGTTCAAAAGCATCAATTCTTTGACACTCTGCCTTCTTTACAGTCTAAGTGCTTAGAGTCCCCTAAACACAGGGATAGCATTATGTCTCAATTCTTTTCAGCATGTAGGTTTCTATTGCTAGGATTCTTTTCCTTCTTGAACTTCTTTCCTTCCAAAACTAGTTATGCTCTATTTCTGTGACCTAGCCACTTTCACCTATGTTTGCTTTTTTTTTTTTTTTGAGTTTTATCTGGAGAATTCTCTAAGTAGGCTTTCTAAACCATTTCCATACCCATCACTATCATGTTTGTCTTCTTAAGCTCATATATAACCTGAATCAATAGGTGACGGCCACAAAAAGCGTATGTGGTGAACATGTACAATGTGTGTACACACTCACACTGTATACACACACACAGTATACACATGTGTGCACACATGTACACACACATACACAAACACAAAGAACTACTTTCTAGCAATCAGAACCCTCCAAAGATAAAATGGGCTTTCATGGGAATCAGCTTGGGCAGGTTTCAAGTAGAACTTCACAAGTAAAGAGGACTATACTGGATAATCCTATATCAGGGATACCGTACAAAAAATTTAAATATTTGATGGAATAGCAAACAGAAGAGCTAAATTAAATGATCTCTAAGAGCTCTCCAACCTAGGAAGATCTTGTTTCTCCATAGAACACTGTACTGGAATACAACTCATAATAGTGAGTGTAGTGGTAACAGTAACCATAGTCTCCTGTCACTGAATATCTTTTGTTTTCCAGGCTCTGTACTTAGCCTTTTATAATCCTCACAACTAGCCCATAAGTCAGTTTCATTGTTATGTTTAATACATACAAGGAGAAACAGAAGTTAGGCAAATTTTCTAACTTGCCTTAGAACACACTTAAGGTAAGTCCAGATTTAAACGCAGATAAGCGTGAAGACAGACCCCACTACTCAGTGAAATAGAGCTGAATTAGTAGTCAAAACTGCATCATACAATAATGCAAAGTCAATTCAAAGTCTATGCAAGAGGGAGAGTTCTCAGTTGGCTACAACGAGAAATGTTTGCCCCTAGTCAAGTTTACACACTGTTCTCGACTCTGCTGCACTTACTAAGGAGAAGAGCAAATAAATGTCCCGTATGTGGATATCACTGACTCGATGGATGTGAGTCTGAGTGAACTCCAGGAGTTGGTGATGGACAGCGAGGCCTGGCGTGCTGCGATTCATGGGATCACAAAGAGTTGGACATGACTGAGCGACTGAACTGAACTGAACTGAACTGATGTGGATATGAGCAAGTTATTCACTTGAGTACGTTGAGCTCCTTAGAAAGTCCGTTAATTAGTGTTGAGTCTTAAAAAAATAATGAANGACTCGATGGATGTGAGTCTGAGTGAACTCCAGGAGTTGGTGATGGACAGCGAGGCCTGGCGTGCTGCGATTCATGGGATCACAAAGAGTTGGACATGACTGAGCGACTGAACTGAACTGAACTGAACTGATGTGGATATGAGCAAGTTATTCACTTGAGTACGTTGAGCTCCTTAGAAAGTCCGTTAATTAGTATTGAGTCTTAAAAAAATAATGAATTATTACTAGAGTATACAAACAAGGCCAAGTGGACTATAAAATTTAATTTTTCTCCCCAAGAGTTTAACCTCTATTTCAAAGTAATTGATACAATGGAAGAATCTGTGTAATTTCCCTCCTCAAGCCCCATATCTTCACATATACTCAAATAGGAAACATATTATCAGAATTTTCATAGAATATTCATAAAACTATATCTGCAGGGTAACTTACAAATATTATTTTATGGACATAAAAACAGAAACATGGAGCAATTATTTAGTTCCCTACTTCACACACAAAAATAACTAGCTTGTTTAGAGCTAATATACAACTAATAAAAACAGAAATAATGCTTTCCATAAGATTTTTTAATTAATTGTTTAAATTGGAGGATAATTGCTTTACAATGTGTGTTGGTTTCTGCTATACAACAGGGCAAATTATGACATGTTTTCTGTGCTAAAAAATGTGTGAATATTGAAAATAGAATATACTCCCTGCTCTCAATGAACTGAGAGAAACACATACATATACATACATACTAGCAAAGCAAGAGAAGTGTATATGACAAATGCATTTGGAGTTATTAGCCTAAAGTAAAAGAATCTGTATAGGATTCTGATCTATATTTGAAGAAGGAAAAAATGTTTGTGTGTGGGAGAAGGCTAATAAAGTTTTATAAACCAGAGAAATTAAATGACAGAGATTCTAAAATGAGGAAGACACTTGGTACAGAATGAGATAAAATTAGTTGCATGATGAAGATGGGTGAAAATTCCTGATATTCATTCTATTTCTCATAAAACTCAGTTCTATCCATCATATATACAATGAATGTTCCACCAGATTATCCACACTCATTCTGTTTGTCATTCACAGTCCCAAAAGGTTTTTGGCAATATTTCTGTATAGCTTAATGATGAATACTTACTCTAACAATGAAAATAGAAAAAAGGAAGGCAATATCATATATTAATATTTTTGTATCCTGAAGCAAAATGGATACAGGTAAATTTAAGGTCTAGAACACTGAAGAAAGTTGATTAATATACAGAAAAAAATTGAAACAGTAAGCATAAGATATGCAAAAGTTAACACATCCATATTCTCTACTTTCCCTACCTGCAAATCAATTTTTTTTTTTTTTCAAAATTAAAAGCTTCATATTTTTGTATTCTGGAGCAATTCCACTCCATATCCTCCTGGAAGAACGGAAAGTCCCTTTATATCATAAATTTTGGTAACTCATTCCACCATGACAGTAAACTACCTGTGAGATTTTTCTATGTTCAGACTGGTTTCAAGTGGCCACTTTCCAGAAATTCCCTGCCAGAACAAGATCGCCTCACACTCAAGTCAGGACAGAGAACAATCAGACCCAAAGTTGCACAAGAGAAATAGTTATCTGGTATCAGTCTCAGATGATGAGACTGAGCAGTGTCTTTTAGGTTAGGAGAAGAAAATAGAAATGATGTCATGAGTCATTCCACATTTGAGGAAGTAGAAGAGTGGGTTATGGGGCACAGAAAAGAAGGCTCCCAAAAGAGGAAAACCTAGAATAAGATAAATTAATGCTAACCTTGAAGGGAAAAGGAAGTCACAGAATAGAAACCCCCAAAAGCAGAGAGAGGAAGTCCTTCCCAGGTGGTAAAGAACTCAACTCTCAATGCAGGAGACTTAAGAGACATAGGTTCTATCCCCGGTTCAGGAAGTTCCCCTAGAGGAGGGCTGGGCAAACTACTCTAGTATTCTTGTCTGGAGAACCCCATGGACAGAGGAGCCTGGCGGGCTACCATCTGTGGGGTCACAAAGAGTCAGACACGACTAAAACAGCTTAACACGACCCTGAAGAGAAAAGGAAGTCACAGAATAGAAGTCCCTGAAAACAGAGAGGAAGTCCTCCCTTAGCTAAGGGCCCGAGCTTGCTTGCCTTTTGAATATAGCCAAGCAGCAGCTTACATTTCCAGATGAAAACCTTGCCAGTCTTAGCGCTGTGCTTTTCCTCTCAGCCGTACTGAAGTCCCGGCTGTTCCTCCCATGCAGCCCTCTTCTTTGTCTCTGGCCGTTTATTGTTTCCCAAGTCTGGAATCCTGCCACCCTCATGCTTGCCCTTTGACTAGTTGAGAGATGAAACCCCCAAAAGCAGAGAGAGGAAGTCCTTCCCAGGTGGTAAAGAACTCAACTCTCAATGCAGGAGACTTAAGAGACATAGGTTCTATCCCCGGTTCAGGAAGTTCCCCTAGAGGAGGGCTGGGCAAACTACTCTAGTATTCTTGTCTGGAGAACCCCATGGACAGAGGAGCCTGGCAGGCTACCATCTGTGGGGTCACAAAGAGTCAGACACGACTAAAACAGCTTAACACGACCCTGAAGAGAAAAGGAAGTCACAGAATAGAAGTCCCCGAAAGCAGAGAGGAAGTCCTCCCTTAGCTAAGGGCCCGAGCTTGCTTGCCTTTTGAATATAGCCAAGCAGCAGCTTACATTTCCAGATGAAAACCTTGCCAGTCTTAGCGCTGTGCTTTTCCTCTCAGCCGTACTGAAGTCCCGGCTGTTCCTCCCATGCAGCCCTCTTCTTTGTCTCTGGCCGTTTATTGTTTCCCAAGTCTGGAATCCTGCCACCCTCATGCTTGCCCTTTGACTAGTTGAGAGATTCACATGATTCAGTTTAACGATCAGTTTCATCACAGAGTTTTTTGACATCTGCTCCCACCTTTAAAATCTGGGTTTGACGTTTTACCATGGCACCCTGTCCCTCCTCCATAAAGGCCCCTTGTTAGGATCATGGAGCTAATTGTCTGTATCCTCTAATAGACTAAGACCCATGATGGTAGAGACCTTTTCCTATTTGTTCACCTTTTTACCTTTACTGCTTAGCAGAGTAACCAGCATATGGTAACTGTTTAGTAAATATTAAGTCAATGGCTGAGTGAATAAACAATTTCCCTTGGTCTGTGGAGGCTCTGTTATAAAAATTATAATGAAAGTCATAATGATAACCAATACTCACTAAACTCTGTTGTGTACCAGGCTATTGTGTGTTAAGTATATTCATGTATTATCTGATTTATCCTCAAGACCATACATTAAAGATCATTATAAACCCCATCTTTCAAATGAAAAATTGAGATTAGAGAGTTACAGAAATTTCCACTGTAAAACAGCTGACAAACTTCGAAACTAATATTTTGCTTGAGTTCTGTATAATTTCAGATGCTGATTCCAAACTTAATTTAACATTGTTTCTAGAAATTTCTTTATATTTTTAGAGTACACTGATAAAATCCAACAATTATTTATTGAGAATTTACTACATGTCATTTCAGCTTGCTTTCCTTGGTTATTAGATTCACCATTATAAAATTAGGAACTGTTATCATAAACCCAGAGATCATCAGAGTGAAAATAAAAACAACTCACCAGGCAGATAAAGTATAAACTCTTTTTTTAAAGTATAGTTGATTTACAATGTTATATTACTTTCAGTTGTACAGGAAAATGCCTCATTTACCCATGTAAATTTTTTTCAGATACTTTTCACTGTAGGTGATTACAAGATATTAAATATAGTTCCCTGTGTGATACAGTACATCCTTTTTGTTTTATTTATTTTATATATAGTAGTGTGTATTATAGTATAGCTTGTATTCACTAAAATTGAACTCAAGATCAAATGTACAAATTGCCCTTTTTTAAAAATTTACTAATGAAGGGAATACACTGTGAGTCCATTGTTGGCTAAGTCTGGAGCAGCACTCATGGGCTGTGTGTAAACAGGGTTATTAAAATACTGGAATTACAGCCAAATTTGGTCCAAGAGAGAACTCTATAATGCACACACAACCATTCTTCCTGGTATTTGAAAGGTGGCCTGAGAACAGGTGGTGGATCTCAGCACAAGCGCCCCAGCTCGCTTAGGCCTGGTCTTTCAACCTTGCCATCTGAGGGGAAGAGCAGTTTAATGGCTCATCTACCACCTGTTGCCCTCACAATAAGTGATAGCAAGAGCCTTACAGACTCTGATTACTAACTCTCTTTAGGAGGAAGTATTGCAAACAGAACTTTTTTGTTGTCTCTATAAAGAGATCTGTCCTGTCGATTCTGACGGGAACATATAGAAGGGCTTGGGTACACGGATTTCGAAGAAACAGAATCTTCAGGGCTGAATGAACTAGGTAAGGGATGAAGAAGAGCAACAGGGGAAAGAAGTCTCAGAAAGCAAATTTCCTTATATCAGTCTAGAGTTTTAGGCACCCCGGGTGTTAAATGGCTGTGCTGTCATAGCTTTCAGCCAGAAGTAGCTCTTGAAAACTTGAAATATGGTTTGTTTGAATTGAGATGCATTTTAAGTGTCAAGCACACACTAGGTTCTGAAACTTAATATGAAAAAGAGTGTAAAGTTTTCATGAATAATTTTAAGTTGATTACATGTTGAAATATTTTCAGTATAGTGGATTAAATAAATGTATTATTTATATTATTAAAATTAGCTTCACATGTTTCTTTTTAACTTTTTATGTGACTACTATAAATTTTAAACTTACATATATAGGCTTCATTAGTGGCTTACTTTATATGCCTCTTAGCACTGACTTATAGGAAGGTTACATGGATTGCTTCTATTTAATCTTACTTTATCAGGATCTTTAATCCTCTTTAAACTCTAAGTTTTTGATTTAAAGAGTCTTTACTCTTTAAACGAATTGAAAACACTGTTGTTACCAATCATCAAGAAAATTTTTTGTTTTTTATATTTCAAAATGTTACATAAAATATTCTTCTTTAGAACAGTCTTTTGGACTCTGTGGGAGAGGGAGAGGGTGGGATGATTTGGGAGAATGGCATTGAAACATGTATAATATCATGTAAGAAAGGAATCGCCAGTCTAGGTCCGATGCAGGATACAGAATGCTTGGGGCTGGTACACTGGGATAACCCAGAGAGATGATATAGGCAGGGAGATGGGAAGGGGGTTCAGGATTGGGAACTCATGTACACCCATGGCAGATTCATATTGATGTATGGCAAAACCAATACAGTATTGTAAAGTGAAATAAAGTAAAATTTAAAAAAAGAACAATAAAGAAATAATACACCATCAAAAATAAAAATTGTTTTAAATTACACCAAAAAAAGAAAGAAAATGTTCTTCTTATACTTCAGTATTTTTTACTCAATTCAACTCTTTAAAGGTTAATAGCTATTGTGAACTAAAAAGTGAACATTTGATAACATCCAGTGTGAACAAGCTGGAGAAATAATGATGGCCCTTAATACCAGCCCTGTTCATGGATCACAGCCTATCATAGTGAAGGGCCTTGTGTAACTCAATAAAGTTATAAGCCATGTTGTACAGGGCCACTTAAGACAGATGGGTCATGGTGGAGAGTTCTGATAAAACATGGTCCACTGGAGGAGGAAATGGCAAACCACTCCAGTATTCTTACCTTGAGAACCCCATGAACAGTAAGAAAAGGCCAAAAGATATGACAACGGAATATAAGCCCCTCAGGTCAGAAGGTGTACAATATGCTACTGGGGAGGGGCAGAGAAATAGCAGCAGAAAGAATGAAGAGACTGGGCCAAAGTGGCAATGATGTTCAGTTAGGGACATGTCTGGTGGTAGATGTAAATTCCGGTGCTGCTAAGAGCAATATTTCATAGGAACCTAGAATATGATATCATGAATTAAGGTAAATTGGATGTGGTCAACAGGAGATGGCAAGAGCAAATATCAACATCTTACGAATCAGTGAACTAAAATGGACAGGAATGGGCAAATTTAAATCAGATGATCCTTATATCTCTACTCTGGGCAAGAATCCCTTAGATGAGATGGAATAGTCCTCATAGTCAACAAAAGAGTCTGAATTGAAGCACTTGGGTGCAATCTCAAAAAAGAATCATCTTGGTTCATGTCCAAGGCAAACCATTCAACATCACAGTAATTCAAGTCTATGCCCCAACCACTAATGCCAAAGAAGATGAAGTTGAATTGACCTTCTAGAACCAACACTAAGAAAGATGTCCTTTTAAAAAAAAAAAAGAAAAAAAAAAGAAAGATGTCGTTTTCATCACATGGACTTGGAACACAAAAGTAGGAACTCAAGAGATATCTTGCATAATAGGCAAGTTTGGCCTTGGAGTACAAAATGAAGCATGGTGAAAGCTAACAGATTTTTGCCAAGATAAAGTACTAAACATAGCAAAATCCTCTTCCAACAACGTAAGAGATGACTTTACACATGTACATCACCAGATGATCAACACAAGAGACGATTCTATACAAAGACATCAGATTGATTATATTCCAAAATCAGATTGACTATATACTTTGTAGTCAAAGATGGAGAAGCCCTATACAGTCAGCAAAAACAGGACCTAAAGCTGACTGTAGTTTAGATCATAAGTTCCTTATTGAAAAATTCAGGCTTAAATTGAAGAAAGTAGGGATCACCAGGCCATTCAGGTATGACCTAAATCAACTCCCTTATGATTATACAGTAAAGGTGACAAATAGATTCAAAGGATTAGATCTGGTAAACAGAGTGCCTGAAGAACTATGGACAGAGGTTCGTAACATTACAGGAGTTGGTGATCAAAACCAAACCATAGAAAAAACTGCAAGAAGGAAATTGGTTGTCTGAGAAGGCTTTACAAATAGCTAAGAAAAGAAGAGAAGTGAAAGGCAAAGGAGAAAAGGCAAGACATACCTAACTGAAGGCAGAGTTCCAGGGAATAGCAAGGAAAGATAAGAAAGACTTAAGTAAACAATGTAAAAAAAATACAGAAAAACAATAGAATAAGAAAGACTTGAGATCTCTTCAAGAAAATTGGAGATATCGAGGGAACATTTCATGAAAGAATGGGCACAATTAAGGACAGAAATGGAAAGTACCTAACAGAAGCAGAAAAGGTTAAGAGGTGGCAAGATTACACAGAACTATACAAAACAGGTCTTAATGACCCAGATAACCACGATGGTATTGTCGCTCACCTAAAGCCAGACATATTGGAGTATGAAGTCAAGTGGACCTTAGGAAACATTACTATGAACAAGCTAGTGGAGGCGATGGAATTCCAGCTAATTTATTTCACATCCTAAAAGATGATGCTGTTAAAGTGCTGCACTCAATATACCAACAAATTTGGAAAACTCAGCAGTGACCACAGGACTAAGAAAGATCAGTTTTCATTCCAATCCCAAAGAAAGGCAATGCCAAAGAAAGCTCAAACTACCCTACAACTGTGCTCATTTTACATGCTAGCAAGGTAATGTTCAAAACTCCTCAAGCTAGGCTTCAGCAGTACATGAACAGAAAATTCCAGATGTACAAGTTGGATTTGGGAAAGGCAGAAGAACCAGAGATCAAACTACCAACATTCATTGGATCATAGAGAAAACAAGAGAATTCCAGAAAAACATATACTTCTGCTTGATGGACTATGCTAAAGCCTTTGACTGTGTGGGTCACAACAAACTGTGGAAAATTCTTAAAGAGATGGAAATACCAAACCACCTTATTGATCTCCTAAAAAATCTTTATGCAGGTCAAGAAGCAAAAATTAGAATCAGACATGAAACAATGGACTAGTGCAAAATTGAGAAAGAAATACATCAAGGATAAATAGTTACTCTGTTTATTTAAGTTACATGCAGAGAACATCCTACAAAATGCCACGCTGGATAAATCACAAGCTGGAATCAAGATTTCCAGGAGAAATATCAACAACCTCAGCTATGCAAATGATACCACTCTAATGGCAGAAATCAAAGAGGACCTAAACAGCCTCCTGATGACGGTGAAAGAGGAGAGTGAAAAAGCTGGCTTGAAACTCAACTTTCAAAAAACGAAGATCATCACATCTGGTCCTATCACTCCATGGCAAATAAAAGGGGAAAATGTGGAAGCAGTGACAGATTTTATTTTCTAGGGCTCCAAAATCACTGCAGACCATGATTGCAGCTTTGAAATTAAAAGACACTTGCTCCTTGGAAGGAGAGCAATGATGAACCTGGACAAGGTATTAAAAGTAGAAATATCAGTTTGCTGACAAAGGTCTGTATAATCAGAGCTTGGGGTTTTCCAGTAGTCATGTATGGATGCAGGAGGTGGACTATGAAGAAGGCTGTGTTGACGAATTGATGCTTTTGAATTGTGGTGCTGGAGAAGCCTCTTGAGAGTCTCTTGGACAGCAAGGGGATCAAAAGAGCCAATTCTAAAGGAAATCGGTCCTGAATATACATTGGAAGGACTGATGCTGAACCTGAAGCTACAATACTTTGGTCACTTGGTGTGAAGAACTGACTCATTGGAAATGACCCCGATGCTGGGAAAGATTGAGGGAAGGGGGAGAAGGGGGCAACAGAAAATGAAATAGTTGGATGACATCACTGACTCAATGGACATGAGTTTGATCAAACTCCAGGAAATAGTGAAGAACAGGAAAGCCTGGTATGCTGCAGTCCATGGGGCTGGAAAATACCAGTACATGACTTAGTGACTGAACAAGGACAATACCAGCAGCTATTTGTTTTCTGTGAAAAGAATGACCTGAAGTGGAACCAAGATGGAGGTGAAAACACAGAAATTTATGAAATCAAATATTGATCCCTTGTGATTGCTATTACTTTATCATAAGGCATATTTTATCTGAGAAGGTATATATTGTTAATGTAAATCAATAGGATATAGAGGGATTTTTAAATATTTGTGTATGATTTATGTTTAGCTTGAAAGTATTTACATGGACCACATATTTTCAAGACTTTTAAAATTGAAATTATACTCATAGTTTTTGTACTTTCTTGGTTGCTCAGATGATAAAGAATTTGCCTATAATGCAGGAGACCCGGGTTCAAACCCTGGGTCAAGAAGATCTCCTAAAAAAGGGAATGGCTACCCACTCCAGTATTCTTGCCTGGAGAATTCCATTGAGAGAGGAACCTGGTGAGCTATAGTTCATGGGGTCTCAAGGAGTCAGATACAACTGAGTGCCTTTCATGTTCTTTCATTTACTTTTTCTGGCTTCCCTGGTGACTCAGATGGTAAAGAATCTGACTGCAGTGCAGGAAATGCAGGTTCGATCCCTGGATTGGAAGATCCCCAGGAGGAGGAAATGGGAACCCACTCCAGTATTCTTGCCTGGAGAATTCCATGGACAAAGTAACCTGGCAGACTTCAGTCCATAGGGTTGCAAAGAATCAGATATGAGTGAACGACCGACACTTTCACTTTCACAGCTTTTAAGGATATTGATTAGAAAAAAAAAAAAAAAAAAAATTTTTACATCAGTCTGTGGCTCTTTGGAAACAGAATTTTCCCTGGATGGTTTAAATAAAGAGACTGAATAAATGGCAAGTTTAAGAACAAAATAAGAAGGCAGCAAGACATGATTACCACTTCCAGAGCTGATGGAATATGATTGTCAGATAGTTTTACCAGAGATTNAAAAAAAAAAAAAAAAAAACTTTTTACATCAGTCTGTGGCTCTTTGGAAACAGAATTTTCCCTGGATGGTTTAAATAAAGAGACTGAATAAATGGCAAGTTTAAGAACAAAATAAGAAGGCAGCAAGACATGATTACCACTTCCAGAGCTGATGGAATATGATTGTCAGATAGTTTTACCAGAGATTAAAAAAAATGCTTGAGCTAAGGAGGAGGGTGTCTTCAGAACTACCTGTAGTTCAAAATGCAGAACCAAGTAGGAAAATAGATGAGAAATATCTTGAATTCTCTCTCTCCTTCCACCTTCCACCTAACACTTTTGGAAGAATCCAGGTGGAAGCCCACCACCTTCCTGCACAAGCATTCAGAGAAGGATGGAGAACAAAAAGCATATAGGAATAAAGTAAAGGATAAATAGCACATTCGTGAATCACTTTTATTCAAATTATTTTGTCTAAGAACTAGAGCACTGTGAATAAGCATAGTGGCCATCGAGAAAAATAAAGTGGTGTGATCAATCTTAACTTAAAGGTTATTAATTAAATAAGAGATTGTACATAATATTGAAGAACACGAATATGAAATAAGTTGTGCAGTGGTAATGGAAATCCAAGAGAGTCATAATGCTATAGAAAGATAAAGAAATAGATGTTGGATGTAAAAAGGTTGTAGCCCTTAAGTTTCTCTTTTGATTAATTTATGAATATAAATTGTAACACATTGTAATTAATAAGAATTAAATTAAGAGACAATGAAGTATCAATTAGACATTTTGAAAATGGGAAGTGTATAATTTGGGAGAAACTGCCAAAAGATTAGAATTTAATAATTAGAGAATATTCTTTTCAAATTCAAACATTTGACATCTATTTTGATCATATTAGTGATTTGGAGTTCATTAAAACTCTGGAGAGAATTTTAAGCCTCAAGTATAAATAGCATACAGAGAAAAGTCAATTGGAAGTATTAAAAATGTTACATTATGAAAATAAAAGGCAGTTTTGAAAAAGACAGAAAATTTTGTATGCAGAAGACTCCATTGTGGGAAATGAATACTTCTTTATTAAAATATATCAATGACATGCTATGAGAGACAGATATGGTTAAGAAAAGTGGATACAGCATGTAAAATATTTACTAAAAATATTTTATTTTAATTATTCATATTCAGATAATATACTTTTTAAATTGCTTTATTATGCCTGAACATATATTTTCAGAAAGAATTTTAGTTTTGAAAATAGTTTTTGAATTAGGACTATTTATAGGATGGTCATTCAGTAAATATTTCACATTTTTATTATTTTGTTATTTTTAACATTGTCATTCATATAAGTGCATTGTTTGAACAATAAACTATGTGACATTGTCACTCTCAGACCTATGTGTATATTTTCTGCTGCCTTTCTGGTTCAGCCTGGGATGCTTTTGCTCTCAGGAGAGAAACCACACAGGGGTAACAAGTCAGAGAACCTTCTATGGGACCCATTGAGTACTGCTGATTTTTATGACTTTAGACATTCCCCCCTCCAACCCAAAATTATCAAATTTTCCAGGAAAACATTTGATGCCTCATGATCAGAGAATTAAGCAAAGGGGTTAAATCCTGAAGACAAACAGTAGATAAATGCTTGCCAGTCTTTGTGACCTCCTTTTTTGTGCACAGTGTCAGAGAACCTTCTATGGGACCCATTGAGTACTGCTGATTTTTATGACTTTAGACATTCCCCCCTCCAACCCAAAATTATCAAATTTTCCAGGAAAACATTTGATGCCTCATGATCAGAGAATTAAGCAAAGGGGTTAAATCCTGAAGACAAACAGTAGATAAATGCTTGCCAGTCTTTGTTACCTCCTTTTTTGTGCACAGTGCTGTATCCTGGAAGAGAGGTCAACAGAAATGCTAAAAAAAAAAAAAAAAAGATCTTAAATTTGCTATCCGTTAAACTAAGTATCATTTTCTTTCCAAATACTTATTGAAAGACAATGACCAAAGCCAGAAGGAACAGAACATAAAATATTTAAAATTAGCTATAAAGTAGCAGAAAAAAGCAGGGTAGGGCATAAGCAGAGCCTCCCTTTCACTGGGAAATATGCTGCATGTTCAACTAGATGGTGAGAGGGTGATGCTTTGCCCAGGTTTTAGAAACTCTCTGAGTCTCCAGGTTAGAGGCTATGCCTATCCTCAGGGGTCTTGACCTTATAGGGTGAAAAGGCAATAGAAAAGATGCAGGAGTGTGGAGAAAAAGGAAGCCTCCTACACTGTTGGTGGGAATGTAAATTGATGTAGCCTCTGTGAGAACAGCATGGGGGTTTCTTGAAAATCTAAAAGTAGAGCTATCATATGATCCTGCAATCCCACTCTTGGGCATATACCTGGAGAAAAACATGGTCCAAAAGGATATATACACTTCAAAATTAATTGCAGCACAGTTCACAACAGCCAAGTCATGAAAGCAACCTAAACGTCCATTGATAGAGGAATGGATAAAGAAGATGTGGAACATATATGCAATGGAATATTACTCAACCACCAAATGAAATAATGCTATTTGCAGCAACATGAATGATCTAGAGAATGTCATACTGAGTGAAGTAAGTCAGACAAGAAAAGATAAATATTGTATGATATTGCTTATGTGTGGAATCAAAAAAATTATAAAAATGAACTTATTTACAAAACAGAAAGAGACTCACAGGCTTAGAGAATGAACTTATGGTTTGTCAGATGGGAAGAATGGAGAGAAAGGATAGTTAGGGAGTTTGGGGTTGATGTATACACACTGCTATATTTAAAACGCATAACCAACAAGGACTTACTGCACAGAACAGTGGACTTTGCTCAATATTATGCAGCAACTTAAATGGTAAAAAAATTTGAAAAAGAATAGCTACAAGTATATGTATAATTGAATCATTTTGATGTACATTTGAAACTACCGCAACATTGTTAATCAACTATTATTTTTCAGTTGCTAAGCCATGTCTGACTCTTTGCTACCCCGTGGACTGCAGCATACCAGGCTCCTCTGCCTTCCATTCAAATGTAAAATAAAAAAGATTTTCTAACAGTGATCCTCTGATTGGAGAAGGCAATGGCAACCCACTCCGGTACTCTTGCCTGGAAAATTCCATGGACGGAGGAGCCTGGTAGGCTGCAGTCCATTGGGTCACACAGAGTCAGACACAACTGAGTGACTTCACTTTCACTTTTCACTTTCATGCATTGAAGAAGGAAATGACAACCCATTCCAGTGTTCTTGACTGGAGAATCCCAGGGACGGGGGAGCCTGGTGGGCTGCCGTCTATGAGGTCACACAGAGTCGGACACGACTGAAGCGACTTAGCAGCAGTAGCAGCAACAATCCTCTAATAAGTTTTGGGATATCTGAGAACTGTTCTTTCTTGTACTTTGTTACCCCAAAGGTGGCCTGCAAAGGGCTTCCAACCTTTAAGAGCAGACTTGCAATCTGCATGACTGTGGGTCATGTCCAAAGGTGAAAGTAGCTAGGATGTTAGGGTGATTGGGCTGGAGTGGCGGAGGTTGGAACGGGTCTCTGTAGATGGGACTGAAGGTAGTCCAGAGAGGTGTGATCTAAATGTGGTTCATTAAATTTCTAAAGAACCACAGAGTTGGGGAGATGGGGGTTACATTTAAATGCAGACTTGCAGAGGAACTAAAGTTAAGAGACTGGCAAGAATGAAGACCAGACACCTGAATTCGTGGATCATGGGACTAGAGGCACACTAGGGAGCCTGGACATAGCAGGAGCTCCCTCAAAACAGTCTACATCTCAGCAGAGACCAATGGGAACTCAAAAAGAGACATGGATTCAAACATCCATCTTGCTGATGTCAGGGAGACTTGTATGTTTCCCAAAGAATTACATTTAAGGAGGAGGAGAAGCAAGGGGGCTAAAACTGAGTAGCTGTTTTTTAAATGATATTATTTTTTTAAAAAAGACATTATTTGTAAAATAAAAATGAATGACTGATATTCAACTGTATGATTGTTTTTATTTTCTATCAGCATAAAAAAAGGTTTGTAAGTTCCATTGATTTCAGTCATAGAAAAACTAAACCTTTGCTCTGTTAAGTCCAAAATTTATATGTCTGAGATTTATGAAGCTAATAGCTTTTAAAGTTGTACTCACTAAGTAGCATTTTTGTGAGGTACTGTGATGGTATATAAAAAGTTTTAAAACTTAAAAATTTTGCTCCTTGTAATTTTAAAAATATAGTTTTGTAGACATGTACAAGAATGTTCGTTATACTACTAGCAAAATAGAGAAAAATAATTAACAACTTAATTTCTATGATTGATATTTTAATGCAGTTACTAAAAGTTATGTTATTGGGGATTCCCTTGTAGTTCAGTTGGCAAATAATCTGCCTGCAATGCAGGAGACTTAGGGTCAGTTTCTGGGTTGGGAAGGTCTCCTGGAGAAGGAAATGGCAACCCACTCCAATATTCTGCCTGGAGAATTCCAATGGAGAGCAGAGCCTGGCAGGCTAAATACAGTCCATGGGGTTGCAAGAATTGGACACAATTTGATGACTAAATTACCACAAAAGTTATGCTTAGTAAAAATATTTAATGGAAAAAAGATACTAACAATATCATATTCAGTATGTAAAGAGAATACCAGAAAGTTGGTTGGAGGAAACATATTATTTTTTTATACTTTTAGTGTGTTTGAAGTATTTAAAATATTGAATTATAAAAAATAAACATACTATATGATCATGTAAAACTCCTGAATGAAAACATAGGAAATACCACCTTTGACATCTGTCTTAGCAATAGTTTGGGGAGTGTATACCCTCAGGCAAGGGAAACAAAGCAAAAATAAATATAAAATGTAAAGAAAGCCTGCTGCATGGAAGAATATATCTACAAATAATATATCTGATAATGGGTTTCTGTCCAAAATATACAAATACCTCTGATATAGCTCAACATCAAAAACCACACGCTAGATGAAAAAATGGACAGAGGATCTGAACAGACATTTTTCCAATGACGTACAAATGGCCAACAGACACATGGAAAGATGTTCAACCTTACTAATCATTAGGAAAATGCAAATCAATACCACAGTGATATATCATCCTTTTATGTAAATGGAATCTGATATCGTCTGTGTTTTTGTGATCATGGATTCTGCTCAATTCCCAGACATTTTAGTGACTTTGCACAAGTGAAGCCCATGTTTATCTTCTTTTTCTCTAAGTTCCGGAGATATATCTTGTCTATTTCACTCAGTCTGGCATTGAAACAAATACAGGTAGCTTTGCTACCTCGCTTGGTCAGTTCAGTTCAGTTCAGTTCAGTCGCTCAGTCATGTCCGACTCTTTGCGACCCCATGAATCGCAGCATACCAGGCCTCCCTGTTCATCACCATCTCCCGGAGTTCACTCAGACTCACATCCATCGAGTCCGTGATGCCATCCAGCCATCTCATTCTCTGTCGTCCCCTTCTCCTCCTGCCCCCAATAACCCCCAGCATCAAAAAACAGTTGACTCACTTGGTCAAATGGGGGATTATCTCACCTGCTCAGTTGTAGGCTGTTGACATAGAGACTAGAGCAAAACTTGGAGCAAATCTTTGATTTTGACCTGTGTGTCTTTTCCCCAGTTCCCAACTCTGTATAGCATTATGGGTCAGAGATAAATACTTATTGCCAAGGATGTGTATTTTTAATTTGCATGTTTGTGTGTGTGTGTGTGTGTGTGTGTGGTTGTTTTCTACCTCTGCTCTATTTGAACAAAATACTATACCAGATATCCTAAAACTTCTTACACTGACTTACAAATAAATGTCATAGAGAATTAATTGTATTTTTCAGTAAACTGAAACAGTGCTCTCTCCTGGGAGAAGTTCTCCTTTCTGAAGCAGAGGGGCAAATAAATTAATTTTCTTCAACCCCTTGTTCCAGAATATTGCTTGTGAGGCTCTCCAGTGGAATTATTCCATACCTCTCTTAAAAGGGGGTATTTTTAAGTTTCCTTTTGTATGAATTCAAAGGTGACCTGGACTTTATCTACAATCAATTTTTCCACAAATACTGTCCACTGAGTAGAGATTCCATCATGGAAATTAGTGGTCTTCTTCCAGCATGTGGAAGTGGATACTATTTAGATCTATTTAAATAAAGAGATTTAGCTTACAGACTTTCTGATGGCATGGCCCTTTAGAAATATAAGCCTATTTTGGAAGGATAAAAATCATTCTATCTGTCTATCTATCTATCTATCAAACTATAGATCTGTCTATCTTTCATGCCCCCCTCCCCTGGGCCATTTGAGAGTAAATTGAAAATGGTTCCCCTTTACCTTTAAATATGTTAGTGTTTGGGCTTCCCTGGTGACTAGTGGTAAAGAATTCACTTGCAATGCAGGAGATGCAGGTTCGAACCCTGGTTTGAACCCTGGGTGGGGAAGATCTCCTGAAGCATGGTAACCCTCTCCAGTATTCTTGCCTGGAGAATCCCACGGACAGAGGAGCCTGGCAAGCTACAGGTCATAGGGTCACAAAGAGCTGGACATGACTGAATCCACTTAACATGCACACACTTTAGTGCATATTTTTAAAAGTAACAATATAAATATAAAAATTTAAAAATAGCATTGATACAAAATTATCACTAATCTATTAATATATATTCTATGTATCTATCCTATATACCTCGGGGAAGGCAATGGCACCCCACCCCAGTACTCTTGCCTGGAAAATCCAGTGGACGGAGCAGCCTGGTGGGCTGCAGTTCATGGGGTCGCTAACAGTTGGACAGAGTGAGCGACTGCACTTTCACTTTTCTCTTTCATGCATTGGAGAAGGAAATGGCAACCCACTCCAGTATTCTTGCCTGGAGAATCCCAGGGGTGGGGGAGCCTGGTGGGATGCCGTCTATGGGATCACACAGAGTCGGACACGACTGAAGTGACTTAGCAGCAGCAGCAGCAGCATCCTATATACCTAGATACCTAGGCATACTCATATATTGGTATTTATACCTATATCCTAATTTGGGAAAGTCATATGATGAACCCTGAGTTTCCTGCCAGCTTCAATAATAGGAAAGCTTTGATTCTAAACTTCAGATATTAAACTGACTTATTCAATGACACCAATCATGTATTCTTAAGGAGTCAAAAATGTGGACCCAGATATCATTTCTGACTACATTCCAACAGTCACAGTTTAAAAATGGATTTCTCTATCTACATAAATATAAAATTTTTCTGATAATGTCCTTTAGAGCATTTTCTTATTTACTGATTTATTTTTTGGTACAGGATCCAGTCCAGGGTTGTATTTAGGATCATATCACTTTCATCACCTTTAATGTGGAATTGTTCCCTGTGTCTGTCTTTGTCTTTCAAGACCTTACCATTTTGTAAGGAAAAATTATGTCATTTTTTAAAAAGAATGTATACCTGAATTATAATTTTTCTTTAATAAAATATGTTACGTGAATTTTGTGATGGGGCCTCCATTGTGATACTTGCAAAAGATAAGAGAGCATGGACTTGGGTTTACAGGTTTCTAGATTAATTGGAATCTGTCCTCTAGAGTGTGAGACCAATTTTAATTTCCATGTGGACTCATATTTGTAGTTGGTGCTCTGATGGCTTCAAGGGTGATGGTGCTTAGAGACAGGAGGAAAAGGAAGATATATTAGGAAGAAGTGCAAGAGAAAGGGAAAAAAGAAAATAAGGGTAAGGCAGAGGAAGAAAATAAGAGAAATAGTGTCATTTTCTTGTTTTCTTAATAATACCACAGGAGTTATCAGATTTGCTTATCCATGAGTTGTTTTAAGGAGTTCACACTGTTGATGATACATTCAGCAAATATTGCAAAAGTTCTTCCTTTTCTTACTAAATGAAGTCACTAAATCACAATCTGCCAACTCTCCCCAAAATACTGCAGGAAAAAATATTTATCTTGGATATTCATGTTATGTCAGGAGTGCCTTGTTATATTATTTCATGGCAAATGCAAGTGCCCTGGAGACTTACAATCCTTCTGCAAAAAAAAAAAAAAAAAAAGTGAGAGCTTCTTGATTACTTTTCATGAGTTTTGGGGAATACTAATGGAATTATATCTGTGTTTTGAAAAATGTCAAGTTCCCATGCAACAATACCAGGTAAAATTCATTTAGGAAACACTGGAACTTACAATGACCCTCGTGGTTTATTGGAAAATATTGTTGTTGGCATATTATTAAAACATGTATATTAAAAAAACAATTGTTGGCATTATACAAGTCACTTGGAATTATGGTAAAACATCTCAGTAAAACAAATTGGTTACATTCATTTCAGTGACACAATTATCTGTTCTCTATAAAAGATAATTAAAGCATTCTCTTGACTGGCAGGACAGCAGCGAGAATAAAATATCCTTTATAATTTAAAGACGAGTTATGAAATAATTTTAATTTTGCTCTACCTCTGTTGCTTTTTCTCACTACACTATGAGTCTTTCAGTCAGGGTCAAGACCAGGCCAGTGATTCAGTTCTTTATTTCAAAGAGTAAACAAGTTTCAGTAACCATTGAGAAAAAATTAATTTTGTATTGAGAGTGGCTCTGAAAGAAAGAAAAATTTTACCTTGTTCTAGTCACATGTCTTAACGTTTTCAGGAGTTAGACAGTGAATAGTCATTTTGTTACTAGGTGCTGTTTCTCAGCTAAATATCTCTTGTGAATTGCACTTAAGATGCAGTAATTATTTTTGTCGTTTTCATATGAATCAGTAAAATACATATTTAGTGTTACCGACATGGTGCTGTGAGCAATTAAAAAGACAAACACTGTTGATAGCTAAATTTTGAAAACTTTTTTTTTTTAATTCCACACTGTTTACAAGGGTTACTGTGTTCACAGTATCCCTGGTGTGCAACTGTAAAAATATTGGCTCCAACCTCCTTAAGAATTGCTTTGTGGATCCCACTGGTGGATATAATGACCTCTTTCACCTTGTCAAAAGGGCAAACTTGTCAAGCTCACAGTAGTCAATACTCTGAAGAGCATCCTTGCAGCCTAGACACATGGACCAAGCAGAGATTCTGGAGTACAGGTGCTGAGATGCCTGGGCTTGACAAAAGACAAATAGTATCAGGACACATCAGCTGATCAAGGACGAAGGGACACTCTGCTTCTGAAGCTGAAGCCCACTTAGATTTCTCCTGCATCACTTAATGATGTGAGCAGAGACTTAATTCTTTGAAGTCCCTGATTTAAGGAGCTGAAGAGCAAAGGAATCCTTTTGCTTGATCTGATCCTTGTTATTAAAAGAAGTAGAGGAGATAAAACACTTTCTATTTTTATCGATTGATGTATTTGAGGGTCAGTATTTTAATCTGTTCATCTGTGTTTTGCCCTCTGACCTGATTTCAAAGTTCTCATTCACTTCTGATTAGAGTGTCAGTAAATCCACTGATATATTCTTTAACTGGTTACAGTTAACTCTTTCCAACTTGAAAGAGACTTTGTTTTATTCAATTGACTTATCATCATCCTTCGTTTTTCTCTCCAATTTAATTAAGAATTCCACATGAAAAAAGCTCAAATAGCATACTAAAATAAATCTATTTTGATATCTTTTCCAAAATAAGTAAGTTATTAAGAAATCTGGATCATCTTTCTCTCCAAGAACAGTTTATCCTCTAATATCACTCAAAAAAAAAATGCTTTAAGAGATAAAATTATTTTTCTTTTTTCCTGCCCTACTCAGATTCATTTTGTGCCCCTAAAGTCCTAGATGACTGAATTGCTATTGCACTTGCAGAATTCCAGGGACCTGAAAATTTCTGCAAATTCTCAAGGCTAGAATGGTCTGTGGCTTATTGTCCTCTCTTTCAGATGCTATTCCTGCTTAATCCTTTTAGTTCTTGGATTATTGCATATTGCTTCCAATCTTACTGGTATTGATAGAAATGGAGTAGTCAATCCTCCTCCAACAAAGACTTCACCCTTACATGACACTTGTGTGAAGTATCTATATTTACTGAAGGTTTGGAGAGATGGGAGGCTTATGATACAAATATACTAATAGTACCGCTTTAGTACTGGGGCTTCCTTGGTAGCTCAGATAGTAAAGGATCCACCTGCAGTGCAGGAGGCCTGGGGTTGGACATCATGTTTAAAATTACGATATCAGAGTGTGTTGCTTCCCTGAAACTAATTCCCTCATTCTTCTCATTTTTGTCATGGCTCTGACCTGTCTCCAACCTACTATTAATTTTTAATTTAAATTTTTTTAAAACAGTTTTATTGAAGTATAGTTGATTTGCAATCAATATTTTTGCTAGTTTCAATTGGAGTGCAAAATGATCCAGTTATATATGTATACAACTGGATCACTGAACTCCTTTTCAGATTCTTTTCCTTCATAAGTTATTGCAAGATACTGGGTAGAGTTCCCTGTGCTATATACAGTAAGTCCTTGTTGATTATCTGTTTCATGTATAGTAGTGTGTGTATTGAGCTTCCCTGGTGGCTCAGTCAGTAAGAGTCTGCCTGCATTGGGGGTGTAAGTGTGTGTATGTTAATCTCAAACTCTTAATGTATACCTGACTCCTCGTCCCCTTTATTAACATTTACTTTATATGTTTGAGTCTATTTCTGTCATTTTTAGTATAAAAAATTGATGGATTTTTGAAATTTAGCTCCAGTCTAAGGAAATGGCAACCCACTCCAATGTTCTTGCCTGGAGAATCCCAAGGACGGGGGAGCCTGGTGGGCTGCCGTCTATGGGGTCGCACAGAGTCGGATACGACTGAAGCGACTTAGCAGCAGCAGCAGCAGCAGCAGCACACATCTCCCAGAGAAGGCAATGGCACCCCACTCCAGTACTCTTGCCTGGAGAATCCTACGGACGGAGGAGCCTTGTTGGCTGCAGTCCATGGAGTCGCTAGGAGTCGGACACGACTGAGCGACTTCACTTTCACTTTTCACTTTCACTCATGGGAGAAGGAAATGGCAACCCACTCCAGTGTTCTTGCCTGGAAAATCCCAGGGACGGGGGAGCCTGGTGGGCTGCCGTCTCTGGGGCTGCATAGAGTCGGACACGACTGAAGCGACTTAGCAGCAGCAGCAGCAGCTACACATCTCCACAGGCCCCTCAATTTCTATTTCAAATGGCTTATTATTGTTATCATTAATAAACTTATTTTCTTAAGTAACTGTTAGTTCAGTCCAGTCACTCAGTTGTGGCTGGCTGTTTGTGACCCCACTGAACGCAGCATGCCAGGCTTCCCTGTTCATTACCAACTCCCACAACTTGCTCAAACTCATGTCCATTGAGTCAGTGATGCCATCCTAATATCTTATCCTCTGTCGTCCCCTTCTCCACCTGCCTTCAATCTTTTCCAGCATCAGGTTCTTTTCCAATGAGTCAGTTCTTCACATCATGTTCTTCCTTTCTTTAGAAAAGAAACAGATGTAAACAATGAAGAAACATTAAAAAAAAAAACATTTTAATATCCCTTCCTGTGGCCAGAGACCCTAAATACCAATATTAAGGTGGTTGTAGATATGTTTGGAGATTCCCAGGTGGCCCTAGTGGAAAAGAACCTGCCTGTCAATGCAGGAGATGTAAGAGATATGGTTTCCATCCCTGGGTCAGGAAAATCCCCTGGAGGAGGGCAAAGCAACCCACTCCAGTGTTCTTGCCTGGAGAATTCCATGGACAGAGGGCCTGGCGGGTTACAGTCCATAGATTTGCACAGAGTCAGACACAACTGAAGCAACTTAGCACGCACTCAGATATGTTTACCTTTTACTACAGACTTCATATTTGGGTTAGCTAAGATAGAAGTTGGGCTTCCCTGGTGGCTCAGAGGTTAAAGCATCTGCCTCCAATTTGGGAGATTCGGGTTCATCCCCTGGGTCGGAAAGATCCCCTGGAGAAGGAAATGGTAACCCACTCCAGTATTCTTGCCTGGAGAATCCANGGGTTAGCTAAGATAGAAGTTGGGCTTCCCTGGTGGCTCAGAGGTTAAAGCATCTGCCTCCAATTTGGGAGATTCGGGTTCATCCCCTGGGTCGGAAAGATCCCCTGGAGAAGGAAATGGTAACCCACTCCAGTATTCTTGCCTGGAGAATCCATGGACAGAGGAGCCAGGCGGGCTACAGTCCACAGGGTTGCAAAGAGTCAGACAGACTGAGCGACTTCACTTCACTTCACTTCAAAACAGAAGTTAAAACAAAAATTAAAAAAAGCAAATGAAGGAGTAGTTTGTATTTCTCCTGGTTTCTTTCCTTTGACTTTCTTCCCAAAGGTCAGCAACAGCCTTGGTTCCTAGGAGTGCTACTGAGTTCACAGGTGTAGAGTCAGTAAGCATCAGTACAGATATCCTCCTTCAGAGCACAGCAAACCGTCCTCTTAACTTTGGGAGGATTTGGAACCTGTCAGGTATTTTTAAGTTCAAATAAATGTGAGAAAAGTTGAGGATTCTGGAAGAAAACCTTCTTGGTTTTTGTCTTCTTGAGAGGAGGACGATCAGCACAGATGTCTGTTTCTGCGTCTGTTAGTCACTCCTTTGTGTCTGACTCTTTGAGACCCCATGGACTGTAGCCCACCAGGCTTCTCTGTCCACGGAGTTCTCCAGGCAAGAATACTAGAGTGGGTTGCCATGCCCTCCTCCAGGGGATCTTCCCGACCCAGGGAATGAAGCCAGGTTTCCTGTACTGCAAGCAGATTTTTTTACCCTTTGAACCACCAGGGAAGCCCAGTGATCTGCATGCAGCACAGATGATCTGCATTTAAATGGCACCTGATTCCCCCACCCCATCCCTCTATGTTCTCATTTTTCTGCTGTTTCCCAGAATGTTGTGCATTTTTCAAGAACACCTGACAATTGCTATTGCAATTGATTATATTTACACTTTAAATATCATAAATAACACTTTGAATATGATAAATACACTTTAGACTTCCCTGGTGGCTCAGATGGTAAAGCATCTGCCTACAATGTGGGAGAGCCGGATTCAATCACTGGGTTGGGAAGATCTCCTGGAGAAGGTAATGGCAACCCACTCCAGTATTCTTGCCTGGAAAATCCTATGGATGGTGGAACCTGGTAGGCTACAGTCCNAATACACTTTAGACTTCCCTGGTGGCTCAGATGGTAAAGCATCTGCCTACAATGTGGGAGAGCCGGATTCAATCACTGGGTTGGGAAGATCTCCTGGAGAAGGTAATGGCAACCCACTCCAGTATTCTTGCCTGGAAAATCCTATGGATGGTGGAACCTGGTAGGCTACAGTCCATGAGGTTGCAAAGAGTCAGACACGACTGAGCAACTTCACTTTCATACTTTAAATAAAGCATTGTGAAGAGGTAACTACTGATAAACCACCAATGGAGTGGAGACTATGCAACCATTCTTATTCATTTTCTCCCTAAAGTTTGAGCATATAAATAAGTCCTATCTCCACATCTAGATACTAGTTATGGGTTCCCTGATACCCAGCTATTAAGAATTGGAAAAAAAAAAAAAAAGAGTTACTGAGAAAAAAAATAAAGCTTAAATGCTTATCTAGATTTCACAGTGTCAATAAAATCAACACGTAAAACAGAAAGGAGAAAAAAATAGAATAAAACATAAAAAAAAATTCAAAAGAATCTACAGAACAAGTCAAAACATAAGAATAATAAATGTTTTTCTTGGAAAAAAAAGAATTGGAGATGGTATCTCAAATATAACTGCATATGTCAAGCAACTGGAACAAACTTTATTTTAATTAATTTTATTGGAGTATAGTCGCTTTACAATATTTTGTTAGTTTCTACTGTATAGCAAAGTGAATCAGCTATTCATATACCCCTCTTTTTTTGAATTCCTTCCCTTTTATGTCACCACAGAGCACTGAGTAGATTTCCCTGTGCTATAGAGTAGGTTCTCGCTGCTGCTGCTGCTGCTAAGTCACTTCAGTCGTGTCCGACTCTGTGTGACCCCATAGATGGCAGCCTCAGGGAGGCCTGACGCACTGCAATTCATGGGGTCGCAAAGAGTCGGACATGACTTGAGCAACTGAACTGAACTGAATCTGTGTGACAAGTTAGCCACAGTTAGCAGTGATTTCTGGCTGGTTATTTAGGACATGATCCAAGTGCTATCTTCCTCTCTTCCTTATTTCTGCATCTGAGCTCAAGAGAGGAGAAAACATGACAAATACTACTTCAGCTAGGTGATCGAGGTAAATATCAATGGTGATAAATCATGTTGATGGTATGTACCCTTGATATGATGTGATAAGTGACAAGTTAGCTACAGTTAGCAGTGATTTCTGGCTGGTTATTTAGGACATGATCCAAGTACTATCTTCCTCTCTTCCTTATTTTTGCATCTGAGCTCAAGAGAGGGGAAAACATGACAAATACTACTTCAGCTAGGTGATCAAGGTAAATATCAATGGTGATAAATCATGTTGATAGTAGTGTACCCTTGATATGATGTGATAAGAATGGCACTTTGTCTCTCTGGTCTTCCTCCCCAAAACTCATTACCTCAGTCAAATACTTTGGACTAACCCTTCTTTTTATGACGACTGGATGTTGATTTTTATTAATACTTTCCTGCATCAATGTAGGTCTGATTTTTCTCACTCAATCTGTTATTTTAATGAGGCAATCTTGGGCTTATGCATTCCCAGATCCATCCCTCATTCTTCCTTGCTCTGTTCTAGATTATACAGGGGCCGAGTCTGGCAGGCTGCGAACAAACTAGCCAACAGTTGGCTGCCATTTTGGTTCAGCTAATTGGAAACACCAGCAAGAGATTAGAATCCTGGAAGACAGAGCAGTCAAAGATGTTTCTCCTTCCTCTGCATCAGGTGGCTGTCCTTCAGTGGTTCCCTATTCTCCATGGCTCCAGCCACTCACCCATGAGGCTGACCCACCATGGCTCTGCATCCTGTTGAATCCAACACCCAGGTTCCAGTAATACTGTCTCCTTTCTTTGTCCTTCCATCCTAGGGGTGAGTGATTTATTCGTGCTGTTAATAATTGGGTTTCCCACTTCTCTCCTGCTTGGCTTCCTACCACTTTTGTAACCAACCCCTTGTATTACATTCTCTCCATGTTAAGTATTTACAGTTATTTCTGTTTTCCTGGACAATCCTTGACTGTTACATGCAGCCAATTTTAGTGACTGATCTTCTAGTAAACTCCTTTGCATTCCTGGCATAAACCCAGCTCTGTCACCAGCAGTTAAATATGTTTGTCTCTTCTGTAATTAGTAATAATAATAATAAAACAAAATACCCCTGGACTCTGAAACTTTCCACAAAGAATGCATCTTTCATCATCATCTTCACAGCCTTCTCAAAACTAAATTTTACACTTGCTGTTTTTGGGGCATGCTGCTACTGCTGCTACTGCTAAGTCACTTCAGTCGTGTCCGACTCTGTGTGACCCCATAGATGGCAGCCCACCAGGCTCCCCCATCCCTGGGATTCTCCTGGCAAGAATACTGGAGTGGGTTGCCATTTCCTTCTCCAACGCATGAAAGAGAAAAGTGAAAGTGAAGTCGCTCAGTCTGTCCGACTGTTAGCGACCCCATGGACTGCAGCCCACCAGGCTACTCCGTCCATTGGATTTTCCAGGCAAGAGTACTGGGGTGGGGTGCCATTGCCTTCCCCGAGGTTCTCGCTAGTTACCTATTTTATACATAGTATCAACATTGTCTATATGTCAATCCCAATCCCCCAGTTCCTCTCACACCCTCTTTCCTCCTTGGTATCCATACGTTTGTTCTCTATATCTGTGTCTTCTGTTTTGGAAATGAGATCATCTTGGAACAAATTTTATTATGGTGATAGCTTTCGTTTCTCCACTTAATCTTCAACTTTTAGTTAAACTTTATTGAAATTAGTGATCTTGTTTACAAAATTTCAGCTTTATTGGGTAGAGTAATAAAATGATGCTGGGGAAATTACTTCATCTCTGGAAATCTCAGTTTCTTCCTCAAAAAAATCAGGCTACTCCGTCCATTGGATTTTCCAGGCAAGAGTACTGGAGTGGGGTGCCATTGCCTTCCCCGAGGTTCTCGCTAGTTACCTATTTTATACATAGTATCAACATTGTCTATATGTCAATCCCAATCCCCCAGTTCCTCTCACACCCTCTTTCCTCCTTGGTATCCATACGTTTGTTCTCTATATCTGTGTCTTCTGTTTTGGAAATGAGATCATCTTGGAACAAATTTTATTATGGTGATAGCTTTCGTTTCTCCACTTAATCTTCAACTTTTAGTTAAACTTTATTGAAATTAGTGATCTTGTTTACAAAATTTCAGCTTTATTGGGTAGAGTAATAAAATGATGCTGGGGAAATTACTTCATCTCTGGAAATCTCAGTTTCTTCCTCAAAAAAAAAAAAATTTTGGCATGATAAACCAGATCTCTAAGGAACACTGTATATTCCCTGGTGGCTCAGTGATCAAGAATCCGCCTGCCAAAGCAGGAGACCCAGGTTTGATCTGTTTCCCAAGATCCCCTGGAGAAGGCAATGAATACTCCAGTCTTCTTGCCTATAAAATCCAATGGACCCAGGAGCCTTGGTGGGCTCTAGTCCATGAGGTCAAAGAGTTGGACACAATTTAGTGATTGAGAATACATGTATATGTGAAACCAAAGCATACAATTGAAGCAAAGTTCCCCGATTCAAAAGTCCCCCAAAGCCAGGTTAGTCACATAAATTAGCAAATCCTCATGAGTATGAGAAAATAAAGATTTTAAAATCACTGATCCACCTGAGGAGACACAAAGCAAATGCAAGATAATCAGGCAAGAGCCATAATAGAAATTGAAGGGTAGCAAAATATGTCACCCTAAATTATGACTATAGGAGTTAAGGAATGCCATCCTCATATATGGTATTTTGGTATGTTGATTGTTTTGAGCTGTAAACACTTGGAATATAGCAGGTGCAGGGAGAGTCTTTCTCTGAACTCCTATCTGTCTAAGGACAGATACTTCAAAGGGAGCAAGTCATAAATATCCTCCCTGGGGGTTTTCATTAAGCAGAGAAGATTAACTTTTTTATCCCATGAAAGGGGACTTGAGTGCAATACTACTCCAGACATACATCTTATAATCCAGTTATCTTTTCTAAAAATCATTTTCTCTCCCCTAAAAGGCCTACATTCCTTACCCCTTTCTCTATTAAGATGATATTTATTCTTGAATTCTAAAGTCACTTCTTTGAGTTGAGTTGAGAAAACTCATGGTTTTCTGTCGGGAGCCATATTAGGCATTATTGACAAAATGGAGGCATGACCTCAGCCCCCTCTCTTCACTCCATAGGCACGGACCTGGGATGAAGGAGTTAGGCCTTGTAATTCTGACTTGTTTTTTCCTCTCCTCAGCTGAATTGACTAAAAAGGAATATTAAGGTGCTTATTGTTCTTGAGAGGAGCATGAGAAGGCACAAAGCCTTCTGCAGCTGTGCTCAGAGAATAATTCATAAAGTTAATCATTGACATTTGTTTAAGGACTTTTACAAAAGAGTGTTCCAGGATGAGCACACAGGCTGCAGCTTGAGGCCTTGGGAGGAATTGCTATCTGAAGCCTATTTGTGAGGAAAATGTTTATGGCAAAGGAGTTTACTGAATTTAGGGTTTAAAAATAATTAAAATATTTAGAAGTTAACGATTTAAGGAATGTTGTAAAGTTAGCATATTTTACTATAGCTTATAAAAGTTAGGAATTTTTAGAGACACTATAGCTAAAAGCCTTTTTAAGAGATAGTGAGCTCAGGATGTTAGGGGTAAACAGGATTTAGGAAGATAAGTAAAAAACTGAAGAATGTAACATGAGTTACAATGTAATCACAAGTTAACTATAGGACACATTAGAGGAAGTAGATAATAGATGGTAAGGCTGATTCCGAGAGAATCACTGAAGCAAGAACTCTGTTTGAAGAACAACAATGATTTATAGACATAATAAATCTGGGTGAGGGGGAACTGAACCTGTCAAACCTCTGACATAATGCTTCTGTAAAAGCATAAAAGAAAATCTTAAACTTGAAATAAATAGGCAGTCCAAAAAAACTGAGAGGCTGCCTCATTGCCAACTCCACCACTTGCTGGAGTCCAGCTCCAGCAGCCAGGGAATCAACCTGAAGAGATGGATAGTGTTGGTGAGAAAAATGAGGCAATTTTCTCCCATGCGTACATGAGGTATACAAGTTAATCAACTTCTGTTTGCTTTCCTCTTGTTTATCAATATTTTCTTACAAGACTCTCAGCTAAGGACTAGGAAAAGATAAGCCAATCTCCAAGTACAGTAAAATCACCAAAGAGGAATTTACTTGGAGTCATTAGGGAGGGTTTCATAGATGAGCTAGCATTTGAACAGGGACCGGCGCACTAAGTGCGGGTGGCTGCGACCAGCTCACTAAGCGCAGCTGAGAGGAACAACCCACATCTGAGGTCGGGGCAGAAGCCAGGAGGACCCCATCCCCAAAGGGCAGTGGCCAAGAGGAGTTACCCCACATACGAGGTCAGGGGCAGCGGCCAAAAGTGCCAGGCTGCGACGGCGCAGGAATGGCCGAGAGGAGCTACCCTACATCCGAGGCCAGGGACAGCGGCCGGGAGGAGCTACCCCACATCCAAGGAAGAGGGGCTGCATGGGCGCAGGAGGGCCAAAGCAGCATTCCCACACTGAAGGTCAGGAAGGGCGGCAGTGAGGAGATANAGAGGAGCCTGGTGGGCTACACCTAATGGGGTCTCAAGGAGCTGGACGTGACTGAGTGTCTAATACTAACCAACGAATGTGTTGTTAGAGTTAGTTATGTATTGTAATTACAATGATAATAGTGCATGCACTCTTCTTGAAAAAACTTTTAAAACTTCAGACAAATCGTATTTTTCCCTCTACAAAGTTTCTTCAAAATCCAGCCTCGTCTTCAGAAATAACCATGACTAATGGTCTGGTGTAAGTAATTTTAAAGCTGATTCTAGACTCTCACACATAACTGTTTGTGAGTCTGAGTTGTGGGGACTGATTATGACCAATATATGGCAGTGGCATGTGACAAGCTTTATATGGACAGTATTTTGACAGAATGGCATGTGAAGGGAAGTCCCTCACAGCAAGAGATCTTGCAGAGATGATGGGAAAAGCTCAAAACCCAGAAGGGCAACCCTTTCCCAGAGGAAAGGGAATTGGAGAGTGATGTAACCTTCTAGCACAGTGAGGAATTTCTGTCAGAGAGCTCCAAAAGGCAGTAGCGGCTTGAAGTCTTATGGTTCCAGGTTAAAGTTATCTCATCTATGCCCAGTTACTGTCATCTTTGCCCAGCAGGTTTGGGGTACAGATTTTCAGGGTATGCCAAGAAAGCAGGTTCTAAATGGTGAAAATCAGTTTATTTGGACTACATTTAGAGTAATTAGATGCTCAAAAATTTGAGCTTGTTGAGGAAAATTTTAGTGAAAGGCTCCATCTCGTACTTCTCTAACCATTCTGTAGCACACTCCACTCCTAGCCCCAACCTTAACTTGCCTTCATATTGTGTCTGATGAGTCATTTTCTCTTAAATGCCACCACAGTTCCCCCAGGACTTGAGGGACACTGGTTAAGCTTGTCATTATATGAGGAGATCTCTCTGGCCACCATCTTGTTCTTTCACAGCTGCTGCTGCTAAGTCACTTCAGTCGTGTCCAACTCTGTGCGACCCCATAGACGGCAGCCCACCAGGCTCCCCCATCCCTGGATTCTCCAGGCAAGAACAGTGGAGTGGGTTGCCGTTTCCTTCTCCAATGCATGAAAGTGAAAAGTGAAAGTGAAGTCGCTCACTTGTGTCCGACTCTTAGTGACCCCATGGACTGCAGCCTTCCAGGCTTCTCTATCCGTGGGATTTTCCAGGCAAGAGTACTGGAGTGGGGTGCCATTGCCTTCTCCATCTTTCACAACATTGATCTGATTTTCCTGGAAAATGAGACTTTTACAGTTACCCATGGGATAAAATAGTGTGACCTTGTTGGCTGTGTAAGTATCAGGCACCTCTTCTACAGATGTTTGCAGAAATATATTTGTGTGATTGCTCCTGTTTGTGTTTATGGCCATGTTGACATGTATTGGGGGTCAACTAAAGTTGATCCAACCAGATCATATGATCTGTAAGTCATTTTCTAACCTTCAGCTGAGTGCCAAGGCCCATGGTGGCCACCAGGACCACAGAGCATGATGTGTGAACTCTGACTTGAGCAACTCATGATCTAATTAAGGCAGTCTGGTCACATACAGTTCATGGGGTTCTCGAGGCAAGAATACTGGCGTGGATTGCCATTTCCTCCTTCAGTGGACCACCTTTTGTCAGAACTCTTCACTGTGACCCGTCCATCCTGGGTGGCCCTGCATGGCATGGCTCATAGCTTGGAAGACAGAGCAGTCAAAGATGTTTCTCCTTCCTCTGCATCAGGTGGCTGTCCTTCAGTGGTTCCCTATTCTCCATGGCTCCAGCCACTCACCCATGAGGCTGACCCACCATGGCTCTGCATCCTGTTGAATCCAACACCCAGGTTCCAGTAATACTGTCTCCTTTCTTTGTCCTTCCATCCTAGGGGTGAGTGATTTATTCGTGCTGTTAATAATTGGGTTTCCCACTTCTCTCCTGCTTGGCTTCCTACCACTTTTGTAACCAACCCCTTGTATTACATTCTCTCCATGTTAAGTATTTACAGTTATTTCTGTTTTCCTGGACAATCCTTGACTGTTACATGCAGCCAATTTTAGTGACTGATCTTCTAGTAAACTCCTTTGCATTCCTGGCATAAACCCAGCTCTGTCACCAGCAGTTAAATATGTTTGTCTCTTCTGTAATTAGTAATAATAATAATAAAACAAAATACCCCTGGACTCTGAAACTTTCCACAAAGAATGCATCTTTCATCATCATCTTCACAGCCTTCTCAAAACTAAATTTTACACTTGCTGTTTTTGGGGCATGCTGCTACTGCTGCTACTGCTAAGTCACTTCAGTCGTGTCCGACTCTGTGTGACCCCATAGATGGCAGCCCACCAGGCTCCCCCATCCCTGGGATTCTCCTGGCAAGAATACTGGAGTGGGTTGCCATTTCCTTCTCCAACGCATGAAAGAGAAAAGTGAAAGTGAAGTCGCTCAGTCTGTCCGACTGTTAGCGACCCCATGGACTGCAGCCCACCAGGCTACTCCGTCCATTGGATTTTCCAGGCAAGAGTACTGGGGTGGGGTGCCAAATTTCTAATAGCATAAGTAACAGAGTGATTTTGTCAACTTATAAAAATAATTCAAGCAATATACATAGAGTTAAATAGCATGGCTTGTGCAAAAGAGCCAAAATGGTACTCAAAGGGAACTATATATCCTGAAATAGATGTGTTAGAAAACAAGAGCTATCTAAATACCCCAAGAAAAAAAAATACCCCAAGAAATTCAAGAAGCTAGGTAATGAACATCATAGGAAACCTTAGGTAATAGAAGGTAGGAAATAATGAAGATAAGTGTAGAAATAATGAGTTGGAAAGCAGTAAGGCCAAAAAACAAATGCCAATTACTTGAAAATATTTATGAAATAGGTTTTTTTTTTGAAAATATGACCAGATACTAAAGAAAAAAAATAACACGTAAACAATATAAATTAAAACCATATAAACTATAGATGCCAAACATGCTTAAATGGTGTAAAGACACAGCAAATATGTTATATGATTCCCTCAAGATAAGCAAATGGTGGGCAAGGAAACGTTTCTCCATATGAAAGTACTTTAGGTAATAAACTAAAACTGAATGAGAGAATTTGAAAATTACCCCTCTGCAACCCCCAATGGGTAAATGAAGGTGAGGATCATCAATGACTGCCAACTCAGCACAAAGGAAAAGAAAACATTATGTTCTTAATGGAAGTACATGGCGTCACCTAGGTAGCAGTCTTGTAAATAAACAAGTTAATCAAGCTTATACCTGTAACTAGCAATTTAAAGAACTGTTGAAGGGCCAATCGTGTTAAATGACATCAAACTGTTTCACTCAACATAATCTATATTATGGAAAACTTGAAAAATACAAAACTTGCTTTTTTTCCACAAAAAACACTTTTCTTTTTTTTTCAAAACAAAGAAAACAAGATGATGCAGGGGAAACCTACTGATTAAAAAAGACTTAAGGAACATAAAAAAATCACAATATATAGACCATATTTGTATCCAAACAAACTAAAAAAAAAAGTTACTGTATAAGGTAAATGTGAAAAATTACTAGATATTTGCTCTTGTTGAAACATTTAAGTTTTTAGGAATGATCATTGTTTTGGGTTTATGTTTTATAAAATATCCCTTGTCTTTTAGAAATGCATACTGACATACTTAGAGATGAAACATCCTGATGTCTTGGACTACCTTCACATTAGTCCATTGGCAGAGATGTGGGGAAGGTTAGGGGACATTGGAACCAGACTGGCCATGTACTGCAGATGATTGATGCTGACTGCCAAGCATATTGGGTCCCTTATACCATTCTCTACTGCTATATGTGTTTTACAGCATCTGTTATAATGATAAAATTTTATTATAAATATCATGCAATAAACTTGAAATTCTGGGTGAAATGGACAAATGCTTTTTAAAAAAGACCAAATCAGTCCATAAAGAGATAGAAAACTTTAAACAATACAAACTTTGACTGTAGTCAACACCCAAGCTACCTTCAAATGTTCCAAAACAGGCATTTTGGGTGGTCATTTCTACCAATGGTTAGGGAGAACTAATCTCCATCTTATGTAAACTTTTCTAAAGCACACACACGCACAAACGGGGAAATTATTTAACTTATTTTCTGACTAGCTCTCCTTGACTATAAAACCAAATGAGTACCCCCACTCCCACCATGAAAAGAACACCTGAGCAAAGTTCACCCCCACAGTAGCAAATATGCTAAGCAAACTAATAGCATATTCAATATAGCAGTGAATTACATGAACAGACAGGTTATGGCTAAAGAATGAAAATATGATTCAAACTAGAAAGTAGCTCAATTATAATTATCCACAGTAACAAATTAGGGAAAATCATTGGAGCATGTCAATGGATGTGGAAAAAGCCTCTGAAATCAATTCAACATGAATATGACTTTTAACAAATTGAGATTAGACAGGATCTTCCACCTCCTAATTTCTACAGCAAACATACCTCAATGTGAAATGTTCAATGCATTCCCATTAAAGACAGGAATATGTCAAAGATGCATGCTCTCCCTTATACAATGCAAAAATTCACTGGAACACAGAGTTAGAACTGTGCATATCAAAGGAAATAAGTATGAATATTGAAAAAGATACTATTTTGTGACATTATGGTCATCTACATAGGGAATTCAAAGAAATCAATACATGGAATACTCAAATTAATAAGAGACCAAAAAAACTTTGCATGGAAGATTACTACAGCAAAACCAAGAACCTTTCCACACACACAAAGCACTATTTAGAAGATGTAATTTAAAAATGCCCCATTCACAACACAACCCCCAAAATTACCTAAGAAGCCTAATGAAATATGTAAAATCTTAATAGAGGCTACAACACAAATTTGTAGATAGATATGGGTTAAAAATAAAATCTCAAATAGTCTCAAACAAAAAGTCTCTAGCAGTATACCATATTCATTTATGGGGGAAAACTGTTATAAAGATGTCAAGTCTGCTTAAATTATTTATAGATTTAGTGCTTTACCTGTAGTTCTCAAGATGGTGGTGAAGTGTAGGCTGCTGTCTTCTGTTCCCAAAATCTACCCTGACAAACTCAAGAAGAGAAAATGAAGTAAATGAAAAGAGCAGTATCGACCACAAAAGCTAAACAACAGAACATAAGAAGCCTCTGTAAGAGACTGAATTCTGTGTTGAACAGGATAAATAAAATGCAGGAGGAGAGAGTGCGGGAGTTTCTGGTGGCCACAGTGTGAGAAATTCCTGCCCCATCATCACAGGGCCAACAGCCACCAGGCCCTGAGAGCTCTATACTGTCCCTCAGGCCCATCCTGCAGCCCAACACATGGGGCTCCTCACACCAGTTTGCCTCCCAGATGAATAACTGAGGCTGCAGGACTTGGAGGTCTTCGCAGGATCACATGCTAGTGAGGGCTGGAGCGGGCTCAGAGCCCTGGCCTCAGTTCCTCTGGAGCCCCTGCCCTTCTGACCCAGCCCAAACCATGGCCCGTCCTTCCGACTTCTCATGCCTTCCTCTTCTCAGTATTACACGATGCCTCTGAAGTGACAAAGAGCCGGCCCACGGAAGGAAGGGGACAAGGAGAATCAGAAGCACTGTGGGGCTGCTCTGTGCTTTGCTGAGAACTGACTCTGCTGGGGGCCAGCGTCTCTGTCCCATGCCAGTGCCTCCAGCCTGAGGGTGGCGCCCTGTCCCTGCTACTGCCATGGGGCCCCTTGCCCAGTGGAACCTGCCAGGCTGACCAGTTCCTTGCTGCTGCCCCTTCTGAAGGCTGCACAGGAGGATCTCCTGCGCTTTCCTAAACAGAGCATTACTACCTCCTGCAGAAGTCCTCTGGCTGTCCCAGCCCTCACTCTAGAAGCCCTCTGACACCTACATTCCCTTGGCTTTCACCTGGTAATCCTTCTGGGAAACTTCAACACATTCTCCAAATGTTTTCCTGTTGAGTGTGTGAGTACTCTGATGTGCCACACAATCAGCAGGTTCTTTGGATAAAAACCTGAAGTTAAAGAGAGGGATTTTTATACCTCCCTGACATTTGCAGCTGGATTTTAAAGGGGTGTCTTTGAAACTGACCAATGAATTCATGCCCAGATGAATGAGCTTACTAGGTGGTCAAAACCCAAAGACTCCATCCTACATGGTAGGTGAGGAAGGAACACAGAAGTGGAGCCAAGGTTTTCAAGGCTGAACTCTTGAAAAATGTGGGATCTTCCTCTGAGGTGAAAAAAATAGTTCCTTGGTAGCTCAGATTTTAAAAGAAAAACTAATCAGCCAGCCTTCCTTGACCTCTTTTCCATTACCTGACCCACAGGAAGTCATGGTTGTCAGTGTGCCTAATGGTACCTGGGCAGGTGCTCAGGTAAGTCCAGTTGTGTAGTGGCAGCCAAGATTCACAGGAGAAGATAGCCTTGCATCAAAAGGAAAGAGACTATTCTCAGTCGACTGACATTACAGTCATTGTCAGCGTTAGTCAGGATCGTAAAGGGAAGTATAGAAAGGTGCTATATGGTAACGTGCAAATTCACCTGAATGCAATTTACATGCTCCTCTTAAGATTAATGTGATATTGTGTTTGAAAACATCTGCCACATAGGAGGCACTGAAATATCTGGAGTATATCAAGGCAAATCAGGCCTTCTCAGAAGCTCTTCCAAGAAATGAAGAAGCTAGTCATAACAAATGATAATGGCCACGCTTAATTGAGCGCCTACTATGGATCACTGTATGAGAGACTACAAGTGCTTGTCCATACCTTGTCTTCCTTTTCTCCATCCCAGACACAGGGGATGCTACATTGCCTGTACACTGGTAGTTAGGAAGGGTCATGAGACTAGCCATTGCCATCGAACAGGAGCATTTTTGGTCACGTCTGGAGCCAGTATGCCATTTCTGTGCTTTCTCTTTCATTCAGCAGCAAATACGGCAATCCAGTGGTAGAACTCCAGAATGGAAACAGCATGCAAACTGGGGCCCCTGAGTTCAGAGTTAGTGTTAGTCACTCAGTCGTGTCCGACCCTTTGCAGCCGCATGAACTGAAGTTTGCCAGGCTTCTCTGGGATTCTCCAGGCAAGAATACTGGAGGGGGTTGCCATTCTCTTCTCCAGGGGATCTTCCTGAACTAGGGATAGAACCTGCATCTCTTGTCTCCTGCATTGCAGGCGGCTTCCTTACCATCTGAGCCACCAGGGAAGCCCAAGTTGAGCCATTCAAATTTCAGGTTTTGCCTGTTGTGTCAACTGGCAGTTACTTTACTTTAGCTGACACACAGCTACTATTTTGGTTTCCCTGATGGCTCAGTTGGTAAAGAAACCACCTGCAGTGCAGGAGACCCAGGTTCAATCCCTGGGTCAGAAATATCCCTTGGAGAAGAGCATGGCAACCCACTCCAGTATTCTTGCTTAGAGAATCCCATGGACAGAGGAGCCTGGTGGGCTACACCTAATGGGGTCTCAAGGAGCTGGACGTGACTGAGTGTCTAATACTAACCAACGAATGTGTTGTTAGAGTTAGTTATGTATTGTAATTACAATGATAATAGTGCATGCACTCTTCTTGAAAAAACTTTTAAAACTTCAGACAAATCGTATTTTTCCCTCTACAAAGTTTCTTCAAAATCCAGCCTCGTCTTCAGAAATAACCATGACTAATGGTCTGGTGTAAGTAATTTTAAAGCTGATTCTAGACTCTCACACATAACTGTTTGTGAGTCTGAGTTGTGGGGACTGATTATGACCAATATATGGCAGTGGCATGTGACAAGCTTTATATGGACAGTATTTTGACAGAATGGCATGTGAAGGGAAGTCCCTCACAGCAAGAGATCTTGCAGAGATGATGGGAAAAGCTCAAAACCCAGAAGGGCAACCCTTTCCCAGAGGAAAGGGAATTGGAGAGTGATGTAACCTTCTAGCACAGTGAGGAATTTCTGTCAGAGAGCTCCAAAAGGCAGTAGCGGCTTGAAGTCTTATGGTTCCAGGTTAAAGTTATCTCATCTATGCCCAGTTACTGTCATCTTTGCCCAGCAGGTTTGGGGTACAGATTTTCAGGGTATGCCAAGAAAGCAGGTTCTAAATGGTGAAAATCAGTTTATTTGGACTACATTTAGAGTAATTAGATGCTCAAAAATTTGAGCTTGTTGAGGAAAATTTTAGTGAAAGGCTCCATCTCGTACTTCTCTAACCATTCTGTAGCACACTCCACTCCTAGCCCCAACCTTAACTTGCCTTCATATTGTGTCTGATGAGTCATTTTCTCTTAAATGCCACCACAGTTCCCCCAGGACTTGAGGGACACTGGTTAAGCTTGTCATTATATGAGGAGATCTCTCTGGCCACCATCTTGTTCTTTCACAGCTGCTGCTGCTAAGTCACTTCAGTCGTGTCCAACTCTGTGCGACCCCATAGACGGCAGCCCACCAGGCTCCCCCATCCCTGGATTCTCCAGGCAAGAACAGTGGAGTGGGTTGCCGTTTGGAAGAGGTTACGTACTTTCACTTTTCACTTTCACTTCAGCGAGTGAACACAGGCTGAGAATCACTGGGGTACCTGACGTCGGAAGGTCCGAAGAGATAGGCACCCTAAAAGGTCCGAAGAGTACTGGAGTGGGGTGCCATTGCCTTCTCCATCTTTCACAACATTGATCTGATTTTCCTGGAAAATGAGACTTTTACAGTTACCCATGGGATAAAATAGTGTGACCTTGTTGGCTGTGTAAGTATCAGGCACCTCTTCTACAGATGTTTGCAGAAATATATTTGTGTGATTGCTCCTGTTTGTGTTTATGGCCATGTTGACATGTATTGGGGGTCAACTAAAGTTGATCCAACCAGATCATATGATCTGTAAGTCATTTTCTAACCTTCAGCTGAGTGCCAAGGCCCATGGTGGCCACCAGGACCACAGAGCATGATGTGTGAACTCTGACTTGAGCAACTCATGATCTAATTAAGGCAGTCTGGTCACATACAGTTCATGGGGTTCTCGAGGCAAGAATACTGGCGTGGATTGCCATTTCCTCCTTCAGTGGACCACCTTTTGTCAGAACTCTTCACTGTGACCCGTCCATCCTGGGTGGCCCTGCATGGCATGGCTCATAGCTTCATTGAGTTATGCAAGCCCCTTTGCCTGACAAGGCTGTCCTCCACGAAGGGTACCATGATGCTGGGAAAGATTGAAGACAAAAGGAGAAGGAGGCTGCAAAGGATGAGATGGTTAGATAGCATCACTGAACCAATGGGCATGAATTTGACCAAACTCTGTGAGATAGTGGAGGACAGAGTAGCCTGGCATGCTGCAGTCCATGGGGTTGCAAAGAAATGGACACAATTTAGCAACTGAATAACAATAAATGGCCATATAACAAAGTTCCTTCTTTATGCTCTAGAAGTGCCAAGGCATATAGACAACAAAAATGGATAAATACAAATATGTTTGTTTTTGAGTAAGAATATTTAGTCAGACTTAGGTTTAAAGGAGATGGCAAAGGACATGGATATGAACAGGGGCTCTGAATCTAGCCAGCCTGGATTTCAGTCCTGACTCTGCCACTTGCTGGCTGTGTGATCTTGTATACGCTTTCGACTTCTCTGTGCCTCAGGTTCCTTATCTGTAATCCATGGATAGCAATAGAACCTAACTCATGGGGCAGTTATGAGAACAAAACCAGGTAGTATCTGTAAAGCACATTCAACTGCACCTGGCACTTAGTAAATGTCAAGTTAATGTTTATTAAATCAGTAGATTCTGACCTCACCAGACACTGCTGTGTAGCCTCAGGATTCTGTCATTCAGCTTGATAAACAGAACTTGGAGAGTCTGTAAGACAGGGCTAAAACTTGTGCTCCACTGAGCTGTGGTGAACTTGAAACACTTAGCCCCCTACAAAACATACTGTATGGTTATCCTTATCCTTGACGGAGGCCTGGAAGCCCTCGGATCCTCCCATGCTCCAGAGTGTGCTATTGCACCTCTCGACTGTTCTTACTGTTTCTGCAACCACCCAGTGGTCAATTCTGGTGAAGTCCCTTAACTTCCTGAATATAGTCCATGACTATACCAGCTTACTGTGGGATGCATAAATACACCATAATAACAATGGTAACTGCTTACTAGTATACTGAAAGTTATACAGTAGATCACAGAGATGATCTCATTTGCTAAAACAAGCAACAGGGCACAATAGGCTTGAGATTCTGGCTTTTAATTGAGCCTGAGCCAATAAATACTTTGGGAGCTCTATTCCTGGAGCTTCTGACAGAAAACATGGATGCCCTCCCTTCCCATGACTTAAGCCTTCAATAGCTAAACTTCAGGGTATAACTTGCATTTCACTCTCCCAGTCACCTCTGCTGCCCTTTCAAATCACAGAGGTCAACAGTAATGATTTGAAACCAGATGACTGGTATTCCTTATCCTCTTTTCATTTAGATAAAGAAGTATGACTAGATCAACATCTGGACATGCGCTGTTCATCCCCAAACACTCGTTTATGCCTTTTCCACCACCCTCTCATGGGCATGTGCTTTTGGTGACCATCAAATACATCCTGCTGCTATAGCAGAGGTAACCGGGAGCCTTGGCCCAAGTGGAAAATTCACATCAAGAGGAATACTCATTATTTGCAATAACTTCTAATTAATTCCATCATTTATGTGCTCTTTGGAGCCCAGCTCTGGGTTTTCCCATATGTCTACTTCCCTGGTACTTGAAGATGCATGTTGCTTTCCAGCACTGGTGGTCAGTAGCCCAAGGTAGACAAAACAACCCAGTGCCTGCAAAGACAGTTCCCTATAGGGAAGCAGTGCCAACAAGAAGAGCCAGACAGGCAGCTTCCTGCGATGCTCTTAGGGAAACAGCCATTGTAGGGGCCGCTTCTGTTATAGGGACCCCAAACAAGTTGCATATATAATTAGTTGTGAATACATTAAAACTACCATTACTTAAAATTGCCTAGCACCTCAAGAAACTCTGTAGGCCTCACCTTGGGACTTAATTCCTGAATCATGTCAAGAGCTGCTACACTTCCAGGCACGTTGGAGGTAGCCAATCAACTGTGACCCAATTTCCTGGGAGATGTCAGGCTGGTGGAGGAGCTGAAGGAATCAAGGGCATGGTAGTGGGTTTGTCCACACATGTTTTTTCACTTATATAACATAATGGAAACTGCTCCTTCCATCTTCCCTGCCACCTTTCCTTTTAGATGTATGTGATGTTGAACCTGGAAAGGCCCTCAGTGGTTGTATCAGGCAGGAAAGGCTAGGTTATTCTGGTGCTCCATGATTGACTCTCTATGACATATGTGATCTAAACTTCAGATAGTCTTCTGCTCACTCCTGATATATGTATATCAATACCAATGTACCAGTGTATAACAATATATTTGTATATAGCAGTGTACCAAGTTATACTGATATAAACCCAAATGTACAATAATTGATGAATAGATAATATATATATATCTATGCAGGGCTTCCCTGATAGCTCAGTTGCTCAATGACATATTATTCAAACATTAAAAAGGACCGAACTAAAAACCTAAGGAGAAAAAGAAGGAAGTACTGATACTTGTTCCAACCTGAACCAAACTTTAACTATTTGAATGGGGATAGGTTCCAGAGAATGGCTTTCTTTCTAGAGATTAATGTGATGGGTAATTTCTAGCTAGTGATTTTCTAGAGGTGGATTCAGATGTTGGGTATGGCTTGGGAGTAGATGTACATATACACTCACACACGTGAAAGGTTCTCTCTGGTTGAACTTACTGATACATAACCTAGAGGAGGGATAAAACACTTTAAAAGGACAACTTTTGGAAGGATATGGAGAAAGTACAACCCATTGCTTTAGTTGTTTGCTTGTCTCTGATAATAGCTGCAACTCAGCTACAGCCTCAAATCCATGACAGGGCAGCAGAATTCCCAGCAATCTTGCTGTTCAGGCTGAAGGGACATAGCAAAAGGGCAGGTATTCCAAAGGCCCATGTGAGGCATCTGCTGATTGGTTGTCAGCTTCAGTGTCAAGTGTAACATCCACACCCCAAATGTGTGGGTCTCTGGCACCCAACAATTTTGTTCACTTTCCTGAACAAGCACCAGCAGACAGTAGGGGATGTCAGCCTTGGATCAACACTCTAGGATGATAACACCTGTGTGGAGTCTGGTGGCGGGGGGGTGGGTAGTTGAAGTTCTAAGCTCACTGACCTGCTTCAGGAATTCAAATCCCCTGTTCAGTGCTGTAAGACACAAGTTCATTCTCGAGGAGGAATTGGAAGAAAGGAAAACTCCATAATCCATGTCAAACCTCAAGGTTTGAACACGTGGTTGTAATTGGTTTGGAGGCTGTTCTTTAAGCTGAGTTAGGAGTGTGGGAGGCTCTTCTTTGCACAGTCAGGCAGGGACCTGTTTTGTGTACAAGCTGACTTTCACACATATTCTGGTCAATATGCCATGGACTTTGTGTAGACCCCATCTCTGGGCACAAATAACTTCACTAAGATAACAAAGCCAGTGGCCTCTGCAGAAACCAAAGCTACAAGTGAAGCCTTAAGAGGTATAACTAGGCTACTGTTCTCTGAGCTCTTCGTCTGAGCCAGGTCCTTGGTTAGGCACATTGGGCAGTAGGATGAGAGGACAGAAAATCAAGGCAGCAATGTTATGAGGAGCCAGGAACAGAGGCCTAGGGAACCTCTATTCCCCAGAGCCTCTGACATGTTAATGATGTCACTGGTTAATGACATCTACCCAGCTAGAATTGGATCGGGTTTGTGTCTCCTCTCTTTTTCCCACCCACACCAGTACCCGAGCCTCCACACTCATCCAGCCACCAAGGTCCACCAGTTCTAAGTCAGAGATGTCTTGACCCCACTTTCTCCCATGGCCATGGTCTGAATTCGAGCCTTCATTCATTCTGGTCTTCTAACTGCTCTCTTCTCCCAGGACCTCAAATCTGTCCTCCACACTGCTGATGAGGAACTATCTAGAAGCACTGACAGGACCACAGAGATAGGCTCTGGGCTTTCTGTAGGTAAGGGGAGAAAGTCTCCAGTTCAAAAGCAGCCCACATCAGCAGCTTTGGAGAATGACTCTGGGGATCCACAGCACAGCCTAAGGGGCAGAACAGTAGGCATGGAGCTGGCTGCCACTCCCGGCGGAAGTGGGCAGTCAAGAAGTGGGCCACCCAGAAATGTGGACCTTACACCTCCTCTGCCCTTTATGAAAATGCGCTGTGCTTCCTGCCTCACTCTTTAAAATAGTCTTTGCACTTCATGTAGCACCTGTCATCAGAGAATTTCACAAAAGAAGCTCAAAGCAATCTGCTCACAGACCTGGTTTGCAGGCATCCCTTCCTTAGCAGTGTCTGAGGGCAGGAGGAGAAGACAGGGGAGCAGGGCCCTTCCTGGAAGACTTTCTTTGGCTTGGGCATTTCTTCCTGGCCCTCTGAAATCTAAAGTAGAATCCCATTTAGTATGAAGAATATAAACAAATACCATTGTGTGTTTGAGCATGAGACAGTGAAGGAGGGGAGCAAAGAAAGGTAAGAAACAGAAGGACTGAATGGTTAACAGTGTTATCTCCCCTGGAGAGGAGGATGGTGGCAGGCTGTGTGGAATCATTGCTCCTTTCACTTCTGGGCTGTATGATTCTTTGTTTGTTGTTGTTGTTGTTGTTTGCAAGAAAGTATATTTCCGGGGAAATATATTAAACAATCTATCTGTAATGTAAAGTATCATGAATATTGCTGAAAAAGGTAATGAAGCATTTTGGTAGGGCAGTGATCCAGTACCATGCAAATATTGAACCACTAAAATATTAAGTAATGAGCATTTATATTGAATATAAATATACATGAATATTACCCTTGCTTCTTCAAAACAAGGTTTAGATGCTGCTTTTCTAGGACTTAAAGACATGAACAGGTAAATATTTTTAGTATTAGGTTATCAATAGAAGATATTCATATCTTGCTTGTAGTGGTAGTTACACAGCTTAATGTTTTTGTCAAAACTTAGCAGTGTACACTGAAAATAGTGAATTTTACTCCATGTAACTTACACCACCCCCTAAATAAGTAAAACAATAAGTTATCATTAGAGGATGGTTGGCAGTTCACAGGTAACTACCCTGGCTAATTGCAGATTTTCTCCATGTAAGACTGTTTATCAGCTTAAATACAGTATTTCATGTAATCCCCTCAATGAGCCTGACACCATCATTAATTTATTTACAGATAAAATAATAGATGCTCTGAGATATAATGTGTGCAATGGCATAGCTGGTAAGCAGCTGGTCTGGAACGGGAATCCAGCTCTCACACCATACACCTGCACCACTCTACACATAACAGTCCAGAGGGTCCTTTGGAGATGCCATACTCCTTCCGGATGGACACCCTTGTCCTCTCCAGGGAGAATCTGGGCTGAACTCACTTCAGGTCTCTGTTCAACCATGTTTTTGGGTCCGCCTTTATGTCTGAGTGATGCCAAGGCCACCAAAGGCATCAGGCTCACACTCCCTGCCCACGTTCCCACCTACTTCTCCCAGAGCAGCCTCAGTGGATGATGCCCCAGTGTTCACCTGGTCAAGTTCTGAATAACCATCTGTCCACAGATGGACCCACTCCATCAAAAGAACAAAACTAGAAGCAGTTGATCTAACTAGCATGGTCCAGCCTCTATTACTCCATTTCCACCAAAGAATTCATCCCTGGTGCACCCTTTAATCTCCAGGGTCAAAGTCAGCCCCAGTGCCAGGAACCTCTTTTTGGGATTGAACCTCATTCGAGGCAACTCAGGACACAGGAGTGACACGTCCAATCATGATTTGCTTGCTGGTGTACAGGCCCAAGCAACTCCGAGTTCAACTTGTGGAAGGAGGAAAGCACATCCATGCCAGGAACAAGCAAGGGCAGTGTGGAAAGCCTATGGAGATGGCGGGGGGCGGTGGTGAGGACAGGAGGCCCCTGGCCACCAGAAGTCCCTCCCTGGCTTTTAGTCACCTGATGCTCAGACACAAAACCCAACAGCAGATTGGGAGGGGACAGTGAAGTGAGCCTGCACACCTGCCAGGAGCTAGAGAGGGAAGCAAGTACTGGAGGTGGGGACAGGGGTTGGTGGGGGCAGAATCTGGAGAAGGGCTAAGGACCCCGGGAAGGGCACAAACTTGGGAGAAGGCCCAGGCCTCTTGGGAAGGCCATGAGAGAGGGGGGCTCTGGGCCTGGGGAGGGACGAGGAGTTCTGGCCAGTGGGCTATGGGTTTCTGAAGAAAAACACTGGGTTTCTCCAGTGTCTGGAGAAAGCTGCAGAGTGTGGGCTTGGAAGAGGATGCAGAGCTGTGATGAGGAGTAGGAGCAATAAGCAGATTTCACAGGTGGAGAGAGGGCCTCGGGGCTTGGGGGAGGAAAGAGTGCTCCAAGGAAGAGAGGGGGGTCTGGGGAGAGGGCTCAGGATCAGAGAATCAGGATGGAGCCACAGGATCTTGGGAAGATCATGGAGTCCTGGGGATTTCCAAGAGGACTCCGGGGGTCCAGGGAAGTCAACTGGGTCCAGAGAAGGGATGTTGAGCTAAAGAGAGAGTGCTAGGGTCCTGGGGAGGGGCGCAGAGTCTGGGGGAGGAGCATGTGAGGTAAGAGTTGGGACTTGGGATTGGGTTGCAGGCAAGGAATCTTGGGAAGGGCGCCGGGTCCAGGTAAGGAATTCAGAAACAAAGGAAGGGTAGGTAGTTTCTGAAGAAGCCTGGGATTGAAAATGAGAGCACCCAGAGTACGGGGAGTGGTGCAGGACTGGGAGAGGGCTTGGGGTCTCAGGGAGCAACACAGAATCCATAGGAAGAGTGCAGGGTCCTGGGAAGAGAAGTGGATTCTGGGGACAAACTTGGAGTAATGGGGCTGAGGCAGCACTTTACCTGCCTCAGAAGGGGTCATTGTCCAGGTCCCAGCAAATGTATCACAGGATCACATAGAAGATGAACAGGATAGCGAAGAGGAACAGAGCCATGAAGACGCCCTTGGTCACCGGGGAGACCAAGCTCGCATGGTCCCCCTGAGGGGGCGCTATGGGGTCCTGAAGGAGGGACAGTGACGAGAGCAGCTCGGGCTGCCACCTGCACCCATAGAGAGATGCCCTGACAGGGGAGAAACTTCTGCAGTCCAGCATCCCTGGGGCAACTGCACGTTTGGGGCCAAGGGCTTGCCCAGTCTGGCAGAGACAGCGGGTCCCCTGGACCTCAGCCCGCGACTCCTTCTGTGTGGTGCAGCTGGGGGGCTCTGTCCTTGGCTGGTGGGAGTCAAAGAAGCTTAAGGCTGAGGGAGAACTATCAGCCACTGCAGGGCACCTCCAAGAGTGGACCAGGGTCTCCTTGAGGAGAGAGACTGGAGACACGTGTGGAGGTCTCCCCCATGTTCTCCAGTATGTCCCTAAAAGACGATCCCACGCATCTCTCTGGCACTGGGGGAAAGGACAGATTGGGGAGGTCATACGCTAGTCCCAGCCCATCCCAGCCCATGCCCAACATTACACACTGACATTTTCCTGCACACAGTGACTGGTTCGAGGGCTGTCACCATCCTTTGCTGGATCTTTAAGGAAAAGTGAAAGTCGCTCAATTGTGTCCAACTCTCTGCCAGTCTCCTCTGTCCATGGAAATCTTGAGGCACTACTGGAATGGGTTGCCATTCCCTTCTCCAGGGGATTTTCCTGATCCAGGAATCAAATCCGGGTCTTCTGCACTGTAGCCAGGTGCTTTATCATGATCCTGAGACACCAGTGAATCGCTAATCTCTAAGAAGGGAGGAGCCAAAAGGGGCTCTAGCCACGAGGGGCGAGAGCTGCTTGAACAAATCCCAGGCCTTCTCAAGGACCACCAGGGTGCATCCACCTGTGTCTGGGGTGAACCAAGGCCCACTCTGGCTACTTTGTCTCCACTGCAGCCCACCCTCCCCGCACCCACCCCAACTCCTTCCCTCCTCTGCAGCCCCTGGTTCTGGACCAGCAGCACCCCATCACCTGAGTGCAGAGAAGAGAGGTGAGATCTCAGCCTCCACCCAGCTATACATAGAACCCCATATTAACGAGATCCCCAGAATGGGGAGGGGCTCCCCTGGTGGCTCAGATGGTTAAAAAAAAAAAAAAAANTCCCTCCTCTGCAGCCCCTGGTTCTGGACCAGCAGCACCCCATCACCTGAGTGCAGAGAAGAGAGGTGAGATCTCAGCCTCCACCCAGCTATACATAGAACCCCATATTAACGAGATCCCCAGAATGGGGAGGGGCTCCCCTGGTGGCTCAGATGGTTAAAAAAAAAAAAAAAACTGCCTGCAATGGGAGAGACCCAGGTTTGATCCCTGAGTCGGGAAGATCCCCTAGAGATGGAAATGGCAACCCTAGAATTTCACAGACTGTGGAGACCGGTGGCTTCCATGGGGCTGCAAAGAGTCAGACACAACTGAGAGACTGACACGTTCACTTTCAGGAGGGGGATGGAGCAAGTCACCACGTGTTCACCGTCCCTTGTGCTGTGATCCTCTGCCTTGTATAGTCTGTGAATGCAGGGTCATTGTGTCTTCCATAGTCAGGAATGGCTTCCCCAGGGGCTCCTGCGTGCCGGCTGAGTCGCTTCAGTAGTGTCCTGTGTTGGCAAGCGGATTCTTTATCCACTACCGCCACCTAGTGGTAAATAATTCGCCTACAGTGCAGGAGCTGCAAGACACGTGGGTTGGATCCCTGGGTAGGGAAAATTCCTTGCGGGAGGAAATGGCAACCCACTCCAGCATTCCTGCCTGGGAAATTCCATGGACAGAGGAGCCTGGTGGGCTACAGTCCATGAACGACTTAGCATGCACACATAGTTAAAAGTAATCGAGCCTGATTTCTTCAGTGGAGACTTTCTAGAAACTACAGTTAAGTTACTCACCTAGCAAGAGTTGTTTTCAGTTCCTTAGGAGCGTGATTTTATTCTTTCTTGAGAAGAAATTTTTTCATGACTGAAGAGCAAGGACCACGGAGAAAAAAAATGGTTTAAAGGAAAACAGAAGTTAGGACTTCTCTTCCCAGGCCCCACCCCACCTCCAAACCTCTGTTCTTGGCTTTCTCCTACTCTCTAGGTGGTTTCTCAGGTGGAGACAGGCAATAAATAGTGATTTCTGTGCTCTGCCCGTCAACTCTGCAGTCTAGCCTGTTCTAGTGGGAGGGAGAAGTAGCACTTTGCCGACAGGGTTGTCAGAAAATGTGATTGTCAGATTTGCAAGCACTGACTGCACAGGCCAGATCACCTTTCACTGCCTCAGCTGCCAACATACCGTTTACCAGCCACCATCAGGACAGCATTGCTGTTGGAAGGAATGAGGCCACTTACAGTTTGAGTGAGATCCTTCATGCTCAGTCACTCAGTTGTGACTGACTCTGCGAACCCATGGACTGCACCCCACCAGGCTCTTCTGTCCATGGGATTTCCCATGCAGGAATATTAGAGTGGCTTGTCATTTCCTCCTGCAGAGGCTCTCCCCAACCTAGGGATCAAACTTTCATCTCCTGTATTGCAGGCAGATTCTTTTCCGCTGAGCCACATTGTGAAATATCTCTGAATAGGCTTAGCTCAGTTCAAGCAAGGAGTGTTTCCCCATGGTCTTTGCTGCTAAATTCCTTCACTTGTCACTGCTCTGAGTTAGTGTACCATGATTTTCTGTGCTGAATCTTTTCCTATGGTGATAGCACCTTTACTTCCTCAGCATCAGGCCAGGCCAGCAGGACCACCCAATCTGTAAAATATTAGGCACCTACAGTGTACAGGGTATATAGTGGGTACAACAGTCAAGGTGGCAATCAGTAAGACAGAAACCAGGATGAGAGTCTAGTGGAGGCCCTAGAACAGCATGCAAATACCTAGGGCAGAGGCAGGTGTGGGTTTGCCTACTCATACCTGAGCAATGTTCAGAAGAGAGACTGAAGAGTGAGGTCAGACATGAATGGCAGAATGGGAGGAGGCTTTGTGGAAGAGTTAACAATAGGAGAGAGAGGGGAAGGTCACTGCGTGTACTGCTAACTGAGAAGTGTGAAGTGCAGTCCTATGTAAGAAGTTCCAGTAGGGTCATTCTGTGGCCAGAACAGAAGGTTGTGGTGCAGGGCAAGACAAAAGGAACACGCAAATGCAGATTCTGGTGGGGGCTCAGTTCAGTTCAGTCCAGTCGCTCAGTCGTGTCCGACTCTTTGCGACCCCATGAATTGCAGCACGCCAGGCCTCCCTGTCCATCAACAACTCCCAAAGTTCACTCAGACTCACGTCCATCGAGTCAGTGATGTCATCCAGCCATCTCATCCTCTGTCATCCCCTTCTCCTCTTGCCCCTAATCCCTCCCAGCATCAGAGTCTTTTCCAATGAGTCAGCTCTTCACATGAAGTGGCCAAAGTATTGGAATCTCAGCTTTAGCATCATTCCTTCCAAAGAAATCCCAGGGCTGATCTCCTTCAGAATGGACTGGTTGGATCTCCTTGCAGTCCAAGGGACTCTCAAGAGTCTTCTCCAACACCACAGTTCAAAAGCATCAATTCTTCGGCGCTCAGCCTTCTTCACAGTCCAACTCTCACATCCATACATGACCACTGGAAAAACCATAGCCTTGACTAGACGGACCTTTATTCGGCAAAGTAATGTCTCTGCTTTTGAATATGCTATCTAGGTTGGTCACAACTTTTCTTCCAAGGAGTAAGTGTCTTTTAATTTCATGGCTGCAGTCACCATCTGCAGTGATTTTGGAGCCCCAAAAGATTAAGTCTGACACTGTTTCCACTGTTTCCCCATCTATTTCCCATGAAGTGGTGGGACCAGATGCCATGATTTTAGTTTTCTGAATGTTGAGCTTTAAGCCAACTTTTTCGCTCTCCTCTTTCACTTTCATCAGTAGGCCTTTAGGTCCTCTTCAGTTCAGTTCAGTTCAGTTCGTTCGCTCAGTCGTGTCCGACTCTTTGCGACCCCATGAATTGCAGCACGTCACGCCTCCCTGTCCATCACCAGCTCCCAGAGTTCACTCAAACTCATGTCTATCGAGTCGGTGATGCCATCCAGCCATCTCATTCTCTGTCGTCCCCTTCTCCTCCTGCCCCCAATCCCTCCCAGCAACAGGGTCTTTTCCAATGAGTCAGCTCTTAGCATGAGGTGGCCAAAGTACTGGAGTTTCAGCTTCAGCATCAGTCCTTCCAATGAACACCCAGGACTGATCTCCTTTAAGATGGACTGGTTGGACCTCCTTGCAGTCCAAAATAAAGTCTGACACTGTCGCCACTGTTTCCCCGCCTATTTGCCATGAAGTGATGGGACCAGATGCCATGATCTTAGTTTTCTGAATGTCGAGCTTTAAGCCAACTTTTTTCACTCTCCTCTTTCACTTTCATCAAGAGGCCTTTTAGTTCCTCTTCACTTTCTGCCATAAAGGTGGTGTCATCTGCATATCTGAGGTTATTGATATTTCTCCCGGCAATCTTGATTCCAGCTTGTGCTTCTTCCAGCCCAGCGTTTCTCATGATGTACTCTGCATGTAAGTTAAATAAGCAGGGTGACAATATGCAGCCTTGATGTACTCCTTTTCCTATTTGGAAACAGTCTCTTGTTCCACGTCCAGTTCTAACTGTTGTTTCCTGACTTGCATACAGGTTTCTCAAGAGGCCAGTCAGGTGGTCTGGTATTCCCACCTCTTTCAGAATTTTCCACAGTTTATTGTGATCCACACAGTCAAAGGCTTTGGCATAGTCAATAAAGCAGCAACACATGTTTTTCTGGAACTCTCTTGCTCTTTCGATGATCCAGCAGATGTTGGCAATTTGATCTCTGGTTCCTCTGTCTTTCCTAAAACCAGCTTGAACATCTGGAAGTTCATGGCTCACGTATTGCTGAAGCCTGGCTTGGAGAATTTTGAGCATTACTTTCCTAGCGTGTGAGATGAGTGCAATTGTGCACATCTTTGGCATTGCCTTTCTTTGGGATTGGAATGAAACCTGACCTTTTCCAGTCCTGTGGCCACTGCTGAGTTTTCCAAATTTGCTGGCATATTGAGTGCAGCACTTTCACAGCACCATCTTTTAGGATTTGAAGTAGCTCAACTGGAATCCCATCACCTCCACTAGCTTTGTTCGTAGTGATGCTTTCTAAGGCCCACTTGACTTCACATTCCAGGACGTCTGGCTCTCGGTGAGTGATCACACCATCGTGATTATCTAGGTCATGAAGCTCTTTTTTGTACAGTTCTTCTGTGTATTCTTGCCACCTCTTCTTAATCTCTTCTGCTTCTGTTAGGCCCATACCATTTCTGTCCTTTATCGAGCAGATTACAACCCAACAAAAAATATTCAGCCCTATTTCCTGCAGTGGAACAGAAGTCTTCCAACATGGAAAACCATAAATGGGATCATGGTGTAAATAGAGAATATATGGCAGTTTGTGTCCAACTTACGGGGACCCTGAATATCAGAGGAAGGGGTGTGGACCTTATGTTACACACTAAGTTGCTTCAGTCGTGTCAGACTCTTTGCAACCCTATGGACTGTACTTTTCCAGGCTCCTCTGCCCATGGGATCCTCCAGGCAAGAATACTGGAGTGGGTTGCCATTCCCTTCTCCAGGAGATCTTCCCTACCCAGGGATCGAACCTGCATCTCTTATGTCTCCAGCATTGGCAGGCAGGTCCGTTTCCACTGGTGCCGCCTGGGAAGCTTTTCTTTTATGGGTGGTAGATAATTAAGCAGCAGAGTGACATGATCACACCTGGGCTCCTGTCATCCTCCCCAGTTCCTTTTGGGAGTGGGATTTGGATCTGTTTTTTTTTTATATACTATCCTCACTGGGTATGAGGAAGGCTTAACTGTTCTCACTTTGCAATGTACTTATGAATATCTCAAAAGAAGGGCCCATTTAAACTCCCATCTAAGAACAATCCTTTGCTCATTTTGAGATTAAGGTGTTTCAGTAAGTCACACATTCAGTTCACCTGTGTTCTCTTTTTTCTTTCAGGTCAAGTTCCATCCAGTGACTGCTCAACATCATGGCCCAAAACCCTGGAAAGCATGAAGTCTTGATGAGGAGCGCTGAAAACACCAGTTGAGCATCTTCATTCTTCATTGTGTATTATGGACTCCCTACCCTATGGTCATGTGCACCATTGTATTTCCATCTGAATTCTGATTGTAGGCCTATTTTTGTGCTCAGGTATCTATCACCTCACTGTCTTGACCTCTCTGTTGCTAGAAGGGTGGATTTGCTAAACCAACACTGTCTCAGGTCCTTTTGACTTAAACAAAAGTGAAACAGAATTACTAAATACTTGTTTCACACACTCACTTTTCTGTAATAGTGACAGGAAGGCCAGGCCTGGAATTCAGACCGTGAGGGCACTTGTTTCTTGTGTACTGACATTTAACACATACACTATCATGGAAGGGCCAGAATGCTTATCTTCCTAGAAGAGTCAAAGTTGTCTGTATCTTGGATGTGCCAGAGGAAAGACGCATCCATCCTTTCCTTTTAGGAAAGGACTGGGTTTTATACTTCTGGAAGTCATCAGAATATTGTACTCCTCCAAACCTAAATTGCCTTCCTATTGTGCCTGGTTGGTCATTTCCTCCTAAATGCCACTTTGGTTATCCCAGCACTTGGAGGACACGGGCTCAGCTTGTCATTCTATGAGGAGCTCTTTCTTGCCACCATTTTGTTCTTTCATGGCAGTGATCAGATTTTCATGAAAAATGGGATTTTTTTAAAGCTACCTATGGCCTAGAATGGTTCTGTCTCTGTTGGTGATGTAAGTGTCAGGCAGCTCTCCCTACAGATGTTTGCAGAGGTGTGTTTGCGTCACTGCTCCTGTTTGTGTTTATGGTTGTGTTGACCTGTTGCATGTGCTACTGCTAAGTCACTTCAGTCGTGTTCGACTCTGTGCGACCCCATAGACGGCAGCCCACCAGGCTCCCCCGTCCCTGGGATTCTCCAGGCAAGAACACTGGAGTGGGTTGCCATTTCCTTCTCCAGTGCATGAAAGTGAAAAGTGAAAGTGAAACCGCTCAGCCGTGTCCGACTCTTAGCGACTCCATGGACTGCAGCCTACCAGGCTCCTCTGCCCCTGGGATCTTCCAGGCAAGAGTACTGGGGTGAGCTGTCATTGCCTTCTCCGGGTGCATGTATTGGGGGCCAAATAAAGTTGATCCAACCAGATTGCAGGAGCCATGAGTAAGACATTATCTAGCAAACACTTTCTGATCTCCCACTGAGTGCCAAGGACCATGGTGGACACCAAGACCACAGAGCATGACCAGTAACCCTTACCCAGAGGAGCTCACAATCTTGATAGCTTAGTTGCTCCAAAGTTTTGACTACTCTTCAGAGTTCTGATAAAGTTGGTTCTTACAATTTCTGCTTGAGTTTTTGAAGTTTCTGAGGTTCTATACATTTTCTTTTTAGAAAAATTTAAAATGTGATATCCGTTCTCTAATAGTTGTAGTACACATCAGGAGTGAGTTGGGTAGTTTCTGGATTTTGAGGAATTGTACAATTCCATTTAAGTTCTTGAATTTATCTACCATACATAGGTTTGTTCTTAGTGTTTCCTTTTTATCTTTCCAACATCTTTAGTGTAGGGCTTGTAGAATTATAGTTATAGTCAGTATTTCACTTCTGATATTAGTCATTTATCTTCTCTTTTTCGATTTTGTTTATCTGGCTACAGTTTCATCAATTTTGTTGATCTTTCCAATGAATCAGGTTTTTTTCCCATGATTTTTTTTCTTTATTTTTGATTTCTTTTTCTTTCTTTCTTTCTTTTTCTTTTTTTCCTCCTGTGTTTCTAGTTTGTTTTCAGATCGCTTTGGGTACAGTTTTCTCTTCTTTTTTCTAAGTTAAGGTGGGAGCACAGATTATTGCTTGAGGTCCTTCTTCTTTCTTAACCTAAACATTAAATGCTATAATTTTCCCTCTTAACACTGATTTAGCTGCATGCCATGAATTGTAATACATTGCACTTTCCTTTTAATTCATTCTATTGCAGTTTCTGCTTCCTTGAGACTCTCTTTGACCTATGGATGGTTGTTTAATTTCCAAGTGTTTTGAGATTTTCTTCTCCTTCCATATTGCTTGATTTCTATTTTCATTCCTTTCTTGTCAGAGAACATACTCCGCATCATTTACATTTTTTCAATGTCTTTTGAGGATATAGGATTCTATCTTGGTGCGTGTTTCCCATGTACTCGAAATAAATGTGCATTTTGCTGTGGTTGATGCAGTGATACTTAGATCCATAGTGTTTGTGAATCATGCAGGGCCCAGCCTGCATGTTCTCCATGTTTTTGGTATTCTGCCTATGGTGAAATTCCTACATGCACAGCTCAGGTCAAACTCAGGAGTTCCTACAACATCCCTGGCTCATATTTGCTCTTCTCCACTCTCTGCCCTCACTCTTTGGCTACCAGGAGGCTCTCCTTCTGGTCCTCTCACTCCGAGTGAGGGTATTTAGTTTCCTCACTCTGTCGTGTACTTCCCTTGAATGGATTCACCTAGATCACCAAGCGGTGAGGTAATACAAAAATAGCACAACAGTCACTTCTCACAAATTTTTTTTCTTTATAGAGAGAAAAAACGCCCTCCCTCAAAATTTTAGGTGTCTACCATGCTGTTATTGAGTCTTCCACCACAGGGTTACAGATCTAGGCCTGGGGTTTTTGCTTCTACCCATGTTATAAATCCCTCAGTATGTTCATGCTATTTTGCTTTACACCAGAGATCAGCAAACTTTCCCGGTAAATGGCTAAATTGTAAATATTTTTGTCCTTGTGGGCCATACTTTATCTGAGATAGACAGATTTTAAACTTTATTTTTGTATTATACTCATAATAATTTTGTCTTTAATGTATTCATATTTAATGTTTATGATTAATTTAGTTACTTAATTGATCACTTTACTTAATATTAAGGTTTAATTTATTTAATATCTGAGTGTTCATGGGAAGGACTGATATTGAAGCTGAAACTCCAATATTTTGGCCACCTGATGCGAAGAGCTGACACATTTGAAAAGACCCTGATGTTGGGAAAGATTGAGGCAGGAGGAGATGAGATGGTTAGATGTCATCACCGACTCAATGGAAATGAGTTTGGGTAAACTCCGGGAGTTGGTGATGGACATGGAGGCCTGGCGTACTGCAGTCCATGGGGTCACAAAGAGTTGGACACAACTGAGTGAATGAACTGAATTGAATAGTATAACAGTAATTAGCTTATATTATATTTTTATAGTTAGTCTTTAACTCATGTTCTTTTTTCTTAAGAGGATCATTTTACACCCAGCATACCACAGTCCATGTGGCTGTCATATTTCCTTAAATTTCTCGTTGCAGGGACAGTTTCTCAGACTTTCCTTGTGTGTGTGTTTTTTTTTTTTTCCTCTCTCATGGCATTGGCAATTTTGAGGCATCCTGGTTAAGAATATTGTAGGGACTTCCCTCATGGTCCAGTGGTTAGGACGCTCTGCTTCCACTGCAGGGGGTGCGGGTTTGACCCCTGGTTGGGGAACTAGGATCCTGCATGCTGAGTGGCCAACATAATTTAAAACATCAAACTAGGTTGTGGCAACCACGAGTCCCTCTTTATCCCTCTGGACTTTACTCTTGAGCTCCACACACTGCAGGACACTCTGGCTGTCCACTGAGTTAAGTTCACAGCTATTTGAATATCATGGTACTTTTCTCACCTTAAAGGACAATTTCATGGACTCCTACAAGAAAGCAATGGAGTTCTAGGAAATAAATTACAGTCACTCTCAGTTCAGCACAGCTTCTGCAGACACTGGCGTTTTCTCACCACAGGAGCAACTGCTAAAAGTCATTGGGAGACATGGAATTACCACGTTAGAGATCATTTCTCCAGTTCCCAGAGGGGGAAAAGAGTGTCCTCAAGATCTTACCGTGGAGAGCCAGTTCACTGTGCAGCCCCTCCGAGCTGGCAGGGGTTGGCAAAAAGGGTTTTGTGGAGGGAGAGTGGGTAAGACCCAGATACAGATGGAGTAGGGGTAGAGTGGCCCTTGTCCTGACTTCTGTAAACCTGGACTTTGGGTTCAACCCTAGAGCTGGCAAAATGGCCTGGGAAGCCCATGGTCAGAGCAAAGTGACCTAGAACTGAGGATCCTCTACCTTAAGAATGAAGATCTCTGTTTATTATCTCTACAGATATTGCAACATATATGCTCATCTCTTTGGGAAAGCTTCTGGCTCCTGACCCCTGGGCAGGGAAGCCTTGGCTCTAATCCAGGGCAGGTGGGTCTCTCTCTGAAGCTCTTCATTCAGATAACTGGAACCAAGAGTAATTTATCACTTTGTGAAGGATTAATCAAATGTGTTTCAAGTTCACTTCAAAGACAGTTCAATTGATGAAAATATACAAGACACTTGAGGGCCATAGACCAGGTGCAAAATTTAGAATAGGACTTTAGGAGAGCAGAACACTATGGAGATACTGTCAGACAGTCAACCTATGTCTTCTGCTCTGTTACATATTCCTCTGTCATGTGGTGTTTACTACTCTTGACTGTGTGGCGGTAATTGTCAAAGCTGGGAAATGGACTCACATTGTTCTCTGTTTGCATGTGGGGAGAGAGGTGACACTTTCTGAGTAACAAATCTTTGAACGAGGAAAGCAACTCTTAACCTACATGTGTCCTCCAGTCCCATTAGGTATGACTGACGTTCAGTCAGGGGAGGTAAGGGAATTTGAAATTTAAAAAGTCTGACAATGTGCAGATGCCAACTTTAAAACACTAAAACAAGCAGAAACTGGGATGACCCAAGAGGGATGGTACGGGGAGGAAGGTGGGAGGGAGGTTCAGGATGGGGAACACGTGTATACCCGTCATGGATTCATGTTGATGTATGGCAAAACCAATACAATATTGTAAAGTAATTAGCCTCCAATATAAATAAACAAATTTATATATTAAAAAAAAAAAAAAAAACAAGCAGAAAAGGATTCTGATCTGCAGACTGGTTTCCAGAGTGTTATATGGGATGCTGCACTGGAGCCAGAATTGACAGCATCTCCTAAGGGATGTTTAAAATTTTGCTCACACTGAGAACTGTTTCTTGCTCAAATCTGGAAGCATCACATGGGTGAATGACACCACCATTGCAGTTAGGTTTACTCCACTAGAAGAGAAGCCTCGCTAGCAAGGAGGGATGGAGTTCAAGCAAAAATCTTGACATGTTGATATGATACATTTATAAATGGTGAAATGATTACTGACATAGTATTAGTTACCACCTCCATCCTGTCCCTTTTTTTTTTTTTTTTTTTTTTGGTGAAAACATAGAAGTTCTACTGTCCTAGCAACAGTCAAGTATTTGATACAGAATTTGAGCTATAAGCATCCTGCTGTACACTGGATTTCAAAACTTGTTGGTATTATAAGTGGGGGCTAGTACCCTGTGAACAATCTCTGCCTATTTTCCCATCCCCTAATTCTTGGTAAACATCACTCTTGTCTCCATTTCTCTGTCTGTCCTTTTTACTTTTTTAAATTTATTATTATTATTATTATTTTAATGTTTGGCCTTGCTGTTCAGCATGTGGGATCTTAGTTCCCCAACCAGGGATCAAATCCATGCTCCCTGCATTGCAAACACAGAGTCTTAGCCACTGGACTGCCAGGGAAATCCTGGTTTGTCCTTTTAGGATTCCACATGTAGGTGACAACAACCGGTATTTATCTTTTTCTGTCCCACTTATTTTACTTAGCATAACGCCCTCAAGCTCCTTCCAAGTTGTTGCAAATGGCATGATTTCCTTCTCTCACATGGCTGTATATTGAATATGTCACATCTTTATCCATTCATCCACTGACCGACACTTAGGTTGTATCCACATTTTGGATATTGTGAACAATGATGCAATAAATGAAGGAGTGAAAATATCTTTCTGATATCCTATTTTCATTTTCTTTTGAAAATACACTCAGAAGTGGAGTTGCTGTATCATATGGTAGCTTCCTTGATTGTGTTCTCTTTTTTTTAATTTTTATTTTTACTTTATTTTACTTTACAGTACTGTATTGGTTTTGGCATACAATGACATGAATCCGTCATGGGTGTACATGAACTCCCAAACATGAACCCCCCCGCCACCTCCCACCCCACATCATTCCTCCAGATCATCCCCATACACCAGCCCCAAACATCCTGCATCCTGCATCGAACATAGGCTGGTGATTCGTTTCTTACATGATAGTATACATATTTCAATGCTATTCTCCCAAATTATCCCACCCTCTCCCTCTCCCTCTCCCTCAGAGCCCAAAAGTCCGCTCTACACATGCACAGACATTTTATCTTTTTAATTTGATGAGGTCCAATTTATTTGTGTCCCCCCCCCTTTATTTTTTGCCTCTGTTTTTGGTGTCATATCCATGAAATCATTACCAACTAAAATATTTCTAGATATATAAATAAACACAGGATAGGGAGTACACATTTAATTCTTTGCTCTGTCAAAAAAGAGATCTCCAGAACCAATGACTCTTCAGTACCAATGAGCACAATTAGTGTACAGATCTAGGTTTGTCAACACCATTTGATAATAAAAGGAATAAGGGCCCAATAGAAAAACTGATGATTCTCGAATTGGGTTAGGAAATATGAAAAATGAGCCTGGAGCATCTTTGTAGGGTGTGGGAAAAAAAAAGTGCTCAAAAAATGTTTAACAAACGAAGCAACACCACCAGGGTTATGACAAAGTTATTTACAGAGGGAACTGACAGGAAGATCTCCCAATGGCCAATCTGAGAACAATTTGAAAATGAAAATATATAAATTTGTATTTGCGTTTAACCCAAAGTGTAATATAAATACCATGAGTCCATACTGAGAAAAATTAATGATTTCTTAATTACACAAACAAAGATAGGGAAATCTCCCACAGAGAAAAATTCCAGTTTATGCAGACACTCCCACTTCTAGAAAGTGGAGCATAACTCCCTACCCCTGAAGCATGGACCGTCCATCGTGACTTTCCTCCGAAGAGGACAGGATGGAAATGGGGCATAAAACAATCACTTTATCGCATAGACACCTGACAAGCACTGCCTCAGCCAGATGATCAATGAGAGCATCATCAGTGATCAATTGTACTAATAGAATATACACTTGATATGATGTGATGAGAATGGGATTTTTATCAGTAATATTCCTCCCGCAAACTCGCAATCCAAGACGAGGCATGAGTACAATATCAGACAAATCCCGATCAAGGGACATTGTACAAAACATCTACTGAGTACTCCTCAAAACTGTCAATATCATCCAAAACAAAGAAATGTTAAAGCTAAGGGGAACCCAAGGAGACATCACAACTAAATGTTAGGCTGGTTTCCTGGCCAGGATCCTGGAGTGGGTAAAACCTATAGAAATCTGAGTAAAGTATGGGCTTTAGTTGATAATAAATAATGCATCAATACTTCCTCATTAATACTTCCTCAATAATTCCTCAGTAATAAATGCATCATATTAATGTAAGATATTAGTAATAGGGGAAACTGGATGAGGGCATATGAGAAGTCCACGATGTTCACAAATATTATTCAAATCTTAAAGGGTTACAATGGAAAAGCTCAAATTAAAGTCTATTGACAGTTTCAAAATTAAAAAAAAAAAAAAGANATATTAATGTAAGATATTAGTAATAGGGGAAACTGGATGAGGGCATATGAGAAGTCCACGATGTTCACAAATATTATTCAAATCTTAAAGGGTTACAATGGAAAAGCTCAAATTAAAGTCTATTGACAGTTTCAAAATAAAAAAAAAAAAAAAGACAAGGAATCTTTGGGGGAAAGATGCTGAGTATGTTTAAAAAGGGAATAGAAAGGAAACCAAATGCAAGCACACAGAACCTGTAAGTGTGAAACAACCCTTCCTAAATTATCTTCAGCTTTTCCTCTCCCTTAACCTCCAACCCCATATAATATACTAACTGGGCCTCTTCCACCATAGAAACATCTCTGGATCCACTTTTTTTCTCAAGTCCCACAAACACTGCCCTGATCCAACCTCATAGATGTTTTGCCTGGATATGGCAAGAGCCACCACCTGAGGCCAGGGGTAGACCTGGAACCTTGTATTGCCCAAAAACCACTTTAAGACGTCTGCCAGTGTTATTTGCCACAGAAGAAGTCTGGCAAGTTCCAGCAGGGGTCAGTGTCTTGCCAAAGATAAAAGAGTCCAGAGCAAACCGTTAGCTGCGCATACATGTGAGGGTGCTCAGTCGCTCTGTCATATCCGACTCTTTGTGACCCCATAGACTGTAGTCCCCCGGGCTCCTCTATCCAGTGGGATTTCCCAGGCAAGAATACTTCAGTGGACTGCCATTTCCTCCTCCAGAGTACCTTCCCACCCAGGGATCAAACTCGCGTCTCCCACATTGCAGGCAGATTCTCTAACACTGAGCCTCCAGGGAAGCCATGAGGAAACACAGGGCCTTCTCCGAAGAGCAGAACATTCACTGAGACTCCTTAAGCCAGGGGAGGCGCCTGTCCAATCTGTGATGCCCTGGGCAAGATCAGCTTGGGAACAGGGTGGTGTGTTTCTGCACAGAGGCTGTTGCGGAAGATGCTGGATCCTGGAAATGACCTCCAGATAAGTCGGTGGGGGCAGGGGGCAGTTTGGGCCTCCTAGCAGCCAAAGGCCTGAGGTTCTTACGTACCCAGAGCAAGAACCCAACCACACCTAACAGTCATATCCAATAAGGGGCATGAGGAATACCTGTTATGAGAGTTGTCACATATCCATCCTGGAGGGAAACCCGGGGCTGTGGTCCTGGCCTTGGCCCCAGAGCACGGATGTCCTCATGGAGGCCGGGGTGGCAGCTCACCTGCAGCAGCATCTGCTCCCCTCTCCCTCTCCTGGCCAGTCCCGGGAAAGTCAGATGGGACCTCCAGGGGCTTGCTGCTTCCACCTCTCTGGGGCAGCCGACCCTCTGTGAAGCCTGCACCCCTGGGACGCCAGATTCCTCTCCTCCCTGGTTTCTTTCCAAATCCTCATTGGAGTCTGTGGCCTCTGGCACCTAGGAGAGCATCCTGGGTATGATCCCTGCCACCTGTCCTCTGCTCAAACAGCCCGACTGGCTCCTAGCTGGCTCTGTGGGTGGCTGACCAGACACCCCTCTGCCTCTCTTATTCAGGCTCAAAAGCCATGACCTAACAGTCACATTCAAAGACCCTGAGTTTACTCCAACATGTGGGATTCCACAGGGAATGGTCTGATACACCTCAGGATGATATAGATGTGCCCCGCACATCCATGGCAATGATTACTGCTGACCCACCACGAGGAGACTCGCCCAGGGGCTGCGTCAAGTCCTGCGGGCTCGAGCTGAAGCACCGTGGAAGGGGATGCTGCTCTGGGACTTCCAGATAAAGATACACACATGAGGTCATCAGGACCAGGGCCTAAGCCATTCTTAGTGGCGGCGGGGAGAGGGGGAGAGGGGGGCAGGCAGGACAAAACCCAAGGCCGGGTTCTGAGGGAAAGGGGGCACTGTGGGCAGCAGGGGTGGGAGGCCTCATGACTGGGGCCCATGAGGAGTATGCTCCCAACCCCAACAGGGACCTTTGGCAGCTGGCTGCTATCCTCCTGATGGAGACTGAGCAGAGCCCCGAAGGGGCTGACAGTGCCTCTCACCGGGGGTGGTGGCAGGCTGTGGGTGGGGGTGGGTGGAATTCCTGCAGCCAGCTCCCTGTGGGCCAGCCTCTCTCAGTATTGTAAAGTAAAATAAAGTAAAAAAAAAAAAAATGTCCGACTCCTAGAGACCCCATGGACTGCAGCCTACCAGGCTCCTCCGTCCATGGGATTTTCCAGGCAAATATACTGGAGTGGGGTGCCATTGCCTTCTCTGACTGAACACGTGACATCTCTCCAATTCCACACTGCCTAGCAGATGCTCAACAAAGAGCAGCAGTTAGAACTTATAATGACAGAATCTCCTCTATTTTGGGGAAGAGAGTCTGAGCAGGTCACATGGGTCTTGAAATTCTCAACCATTTCCAAGTGTCCCCGACTATGTGGCAGGTGCCATGTATGTGGCCAGAATCACATCTTCTGTTCCTTTTGTTCTCTGGCACTCAGCAGGGAGAGCTGCCCCTTCAGCCCCCTGCACCCGCCCGCACACTGGACTCCAGTGACCTCACCACCTCCTTGGGCCCAGAACTCGCTCCTGTCATTTGATGCCAGGCACAGCCTTAACCTGTTGAGTCTCTGCTCCCTCCACACTTCTGAACCTGCCCGAAGCCAGGGACGCTGGTGGATGTTGCATCTTTTCTTTTCTTTTTTTTTTTAATATAACAGCAAAAGAGACACAGATGTATGGATATTGCATCTTTTCTGGCTAGTACATATTTCTTTTGTCATTTGGATCTCAGACTCTGAGTCTGAGATTAAAAAAAAAAAAAAAGTCAACATTGCTGCTCTGTGCGTTTTCCTCTTAGAGGTTATGTTATTCAACCTAGGTGTATGTGTGTGTTTGAGGGGTGCAGAGCAGTGTCTTTCCCAGCTGGGAATCAAAGTTCCCAGGATCCAGTCACCCAGCAGGATTTCTCCACTTAGCAGCTTCTCTTCACTCATTTCATCCCTCTGAAATCTAGAGCATGTGCACAAGTGGCCAAAATAAAGTCCAGATGACCAAATAATTGGTCATTTCAATATACTTGGTAATCTGCTTTCCCAGGACAGAGAGTAGAGGGCCAGCCCAGGGAATACTGGGCCATACTTCAAAGCAACCTTTGCTCTTCTCCAGGATTCTGAGCAGATGGTAGGGCAGTGGTAGAAAACACCTCCTTTGTCCCTGTGGTCAACAGCAATGCAACAACAGTCAGGACCCCTTCCTTCCTGCCCGAGAAAGAGATCTCTCTGTGTTTTATCCAAGATGCGAAAGGATACCTCACAGCAATGATCCGTTTCAGACTTTCCCGTCACTCCCAAGACACACTGTCTGCAAGTCTGAGGGATGCCACCAGGCAGCCTCATCACAATCACCTCCCACAGAAGGAACCCAGCTTCCCAAAGCCCCAGAAAGCCCTGGCTCAGACATTGACAGTGCAGCGTTCCTCTAGGAGCCCGACCACCCTGCCCTGTGTTGCCTGGTTTAGTGTGACTAGGGGACTTCTCTCCACCTTCTTCGTGTGACTACGGCTCCTAGATCATCGCTCAAGGTGTGGGGGGGTGTCTGGCTTCTCCTAGTGTCCCCACTGCTAACCCAGCCTTTCATGGAGCAGCGGCTCCATAAAGGTCTTCAGAATACACGAGCCAGTGAGCAGGGGGCTCAATTCATTATCCGCTAGTTCCTTAAATAACCCAGGCAAATCCAAATGAACAAGAGATTATTTAGTTTTTGAAAATGACACACAAGAAGGACAGAGCCATGAATTCACTACAATTACTTTTATCATCTCTTCCATCATCAATATTACTGCTAAGTAAGCTCACTTTTCCAAAACAGTTCTAATTCCAATTCCATTGCATCCTGTTNGGCAAATCCAAATGAACAAGAGATTATTTAGTTTTTGAAAATGACACACAAGAAGGACAGAGCCATGAATTCACTACAATTACTTTTATCATCTCTTCCATCATCAATATTACTGCTAAGTAAGCTCACTTTTCCAAAACAGTTCTAATTCCAATTCCATTGCATCCTGTTCAGGACCACAAAATACAATGGAAGAGTTTCCAATCTCTTTTACAAAACGGCAAAACTCTTGCTCACAAACTGCGTAAGCGTAAATGCACTGTGATCAGCATCATTCACGAAGCTAAGACACTGAAGTTTTATTTAGCATTCTATGAAAACAATCAAAGTTTGAAAATTTTCTAAGGAGAACTGGTGAATCTCCACATCATCATACAGAACAGGAATGCAAAGAAGCTGTACACTGGTTCCCCAAACTGTCCCAGGCCCTCACTTCTGAGAAGGCTGGTCACTCCCTCTTCAATCTCAGAGCAAAGGGTCACCTGGATGCTGCTCTGGCTCAGTCCGCCTCGTCGTCCTCCCTTGCAGCCTCTGCAGACTGCAGTGGGAAGGCCCTCAAAGCCCTCTGTTTGACCCTGAGCAGAAATGCCATGACTTCCCACTTGCTGGTCTCCGCATAAGCCCGGGGACCCCACAGGAACTCATAGCGAGCAGGGTAGCTGTAAGGCACCTGCCGGTACTCCAGGTACCCCTCCTGCACCCACACGTGGGTCAGAAGCGTCCTGGGCTCCCCAAAGATGCAGTGCACACTCCCGACACACACACCCAATCTGCTGAGTACTCCCCAGACCTTCTCCTCAGGGGCACGGTCTCCATTCCGCATGATCAGGTTGAGGACCAGCACCAGGAGGCCGGCCTTGGGGATGCTCTGCCCACTGCTCAGCATCGCATTGCAGGTGAGGCCCAGGATGGGGACCATGATGTAGATGTGCTCCCTGGGGTCCACCTCCTTCACTTCCACGCCAAAGACCAGCTGCAGGCACAGCAAGGCTTGGCTGAAGACCACCGGGAAGTACTCCTGGTTATCCCTGAGGACCTTATTCAGCATTTCCGCCTGGGAGGTCAGCTCCTTGGCTCGATACTTGAGGAGCAGGAACTTCATTAGGCTAGCTATCATCTCATTCAGCGCTTCCTGGGGCAAGGACTCCCCAGTGCCTAAGGAGGACACTGTAGGGGAGGAGGCCGAGGCAGATGCAGCCACCCCTGCCTCAGCCCCCAAGAGCTGCGCATTCACTGGGCCCTGGGCCTCGCCAGGGTCCTGAAAACCTTCCTCGGGCTTGCTCAGCTCACTCATCTCGACCACGAGCGTGTCGCCTGGGAACAAACCACAGACAGGAGTCAGCCAGGGTGACAGATGGGGACCACGGGCCAGGCTAGGGGAGAGAGGGGCTGTGAATGGCCTCAGCTGAGCACCACACCCTGGGCGGACTGACACAGGCAACTTACAGGTCTCCTCTTGAGGCGCGCTCTCAGACCTCACAGGGGCAAGCCTCCGGGGCTACCGGAAGGAGGAAGTGAAGTGGCTCCGCAGGGTACAGCCAGCACAGTCCAAGATTTCCCGAGGCTGACAAGGTCGGGGATTAGGCCCTTGTGTGGTCCCTTCTGTTCTGGGGTGGGGAGCCCCTGGTGCACACTCAGGGCACCCTCCTCACCTTGACTCCTGGTACTGCCTGGACCTCCTCTGCCCTCTGACCTCAGGGCACGAGCCTCAGTCCTCTGCCTTCGCCTCCTGGTTCCTGCAGCTCCTGTGAGAAAAAGGGAGGGGGCAGCTCGGGGGTAACCTGTGGCACAGCCCTAAGCCTTCTGGGACAGTACGAGGGGTGGACTCTGTGAGGTTCCCCCAGTTGTGTGGTGGGAGGTCCCCTCAGGGCTCCCTTGTAGTGCTCACCTTGCCCCTGGTACCACCTGGTCCCTCCCCTCTAGGGGCCTGCATGGAAATTCAGAACAAGTTCCCAGCCTCAAGAGAAAGCCGCTGAGGGGCTCCACATGCTGCCAAACCTGCCCAGGGCTTCCTGTGGGTCCTAGGCTGGGGAGATGCTCGGTCCTCAGCTCCTCCTCACGTCCTGCCTGGCCTCCCAGCACTGACCACAGGGGCGGGGGTCTGCTTAGTCCTCCGTCGGGTTTGGGGAGTTCAGCCTCTGCCGACCTGAAGCCTCTGCCCTCCGCCCCAATAAACCTCACCTCCCGAGGTCCCTAAGCCAGAAGTCAAGAAACTGCTCACCCCACTCTAGGGCCTCCAAGAGTCCCTACAAGGGCTAGGATCCCTGCCTCCCTGTTGGGGTCTTTCCGCCTCAGTCCATCCTCGCATGCAGCCTGGCCCTCAGGCAGGACCGGAGATTGTCCCGTCCGCCATTTTGAGACCCCGCGGCTTTCACAAGATCCCCAGTCTCTCTGAGACCAGCATGTAAGAAAGGCAGACAGACAGAATGTGCTCCCAGGGCCGACTACAGGGGCGGGGATCTGTGGGGTTCCGTCGGTCCTCATGCAGGGTCCCCTCAGTCCTCCTCCAGGCACCTCACCTGCCTCGGGCGGGGACCTGGGATTCTCGCCTCTCCCCAGCTGAAGCCCCGCCCCTTATACCAGGGCGCGCCCCAGTCTCTCCAAGACCCGGATGTCAGGAAGTCAGACCATGCCTGCTGCGCTCACCCTACCCCCACAGTTGCCCTGGACTGATGGCAGAGATGAGCTTCTGTGAGGTATCCTCTGATTGGGGTTCAGGGTCCTCTAGTTCCTCCTCGGGGTCCTCAACCTGACACCCCATTGGACGTGGGACTCGGACCACCTAAGGCCCCGCCCCATATGCAAGGTCCCCAGTCTGAGATCCCGACGTCAGGAAGTCAGCCCCGCTACCAGGTCTCCAGTCTGAGATCCGGATATGAGGAAGTGAAACCACACACGTTGGGCTCATCCTACCCCAGGGCCGCCAAGGACCAACAGCAGCTACAGGCTTCTCTGAGGTCTCCTCTGATTGGGGTCCAGAGTCCGCCCAGTCCTCCCTCAGGGTCCTCAACTTGAAACCCTGGAGGAGCCGGGCTTCTTCCCTCTGCTCACCTGAGGCCACGCCCCGTTTCGCAGGCCCCCAGTTTCTCTGAGACGTGGATGTCAGGAACAGGAAATGCAGCATGTGCTCATCCACCCTCTGTGCTCCCTGAGCCTTGATGTGAGGGTCCCGCCTCGGGTCAACACTAGGGGCATCCCTGGATCTGCCAGGGCTCAAGATGAGGTCCGTGAGGGATGATAAAAGGCAACCCCACTGATCCCTGCCCCTGCTGTCAGCCCTGGGCCACCCTGGTGGTGGGATGAGCACTTGGCAGCCTGTTCTGACCTCTGCATCTGCATCTCAGAGACATTAGGCAACTGTTAGAAGGGGCAGGGCCTCAGATGGGAAGAGGGGGAGATCTTAGTTCTTTTGAGGGTCAAGGTGAAGACACTAAGGGAAGACTGAGAGGACGCTGGACCCCAGAGCAGAGTGGGCTCTGGGAGGACATACGGCAGATGAACCATGCTGCATTTCCTGACATCCGGGTGTCAGAGAGACTGGGGACCTGGTATAGGGGGCTGACTTCCTGACATCCAGGTCTCAGAGAGACTGGGGTCCTGACATAAGGGATGGGGCACGAGTAGGGAGAGGAGAGAATTGAAAGTCCTACACAGAGACAAGTTGAGGTCCCTGAGGGATGACTGAAGGGACCCCAAGTGAAGACTCTAGGGGCCCCAAAGTAAGACTGATGGGACCCCACGGATCTCAGCCCCTGTTATCGGCCCTGGGAGCCCTTGGGGTGAGAAGAGCACACTAGGTCTGCCCTCTCTTCCTGAGTTCCGTGTCTGCGAGAGTGGGGACCAGGTGTGAGGAGCAGGGACCACTTCCCACCTTACCTGGTGGGGAGAGGACAGAGCCTAGGTCCTACCGAAAGTCAAGGTGAACACCCTGAGTGAGGACCGAGGGTAGTCAGATCTCAGACCAGAGGGAACCTTGGTAGTCCCCAGGCAGGACAACCTCATGCCGCATTGCCTGACATCCCTGTCAGAGAGACTGGTGAAAGCAGCAGAGCCTCCAGATTGCAGACAGGACACTTGCAGGTCTTGGCTGGAGTACAGGCTCCATGCGAGGAGGGACCGAGGCAGTTAGACCCCAACAGGGAGGGATCTTGGCCTTTGCAGGAGGGTCTTGGAGGGCCCAGAGCAGGGTGAGCAGGGTGAGCAGGGTGAGCAGGGTGAGCAGTTTCTTGACATCTGGCCTAGGGACCTCGTGAGGTGAGGTTTTTTCGGGTGGAGTGCGGATGTCTTCAGGTTAGCAGAGGCTGGACACACCAATCCCGATGGAGGACTAAGCAGACCCCTGCCTCTGTGGTCAGTGCTGGGAGGCCAGGCAGGACGTGAGGAGGATTCGGAAATCTTGGACTGTGCTGACTGCACCCTGGGGAGACACCTCACTTCCTTCTTCAGGTAGCCAGGGGACTGGATGCCCTGGAGGCTTGCGCCTGTCAAGTCTCTGAGAACACCGTTCAAGAGGAGGTGGCGTAAGTGGCCTGTGGCCGCCCAGGGTGTGGTTTTCAGCTGAGGCTGTTCACAGCCCCTCTCTCCACCATCCAGGCCCGTAGTCCCCATATGTCCCCATCCGGCCCCCCACCTCCGCCGCCTCACTCCTGCCTCAGGCTGTGGTTTGATCCCAGGCATCGCACTCATGGTCGAGATGAGTGAGCTGAGCAAGCTCGAGGAAGAGCTTAGGACCCAGGCCCAGGGCCCAGTGGAGGCACAGCTCTTGGGGCCTGAGGCAGGGGAGACTGCAATTGCCCCCCCACCCCCACCTCCCCCCACCTCCGCCGCCTCACTCCTGCCTCAGGCTGTGGTTTGATCCCAGGCATCGCACTCATGGTCGAGATGAGTGAGCTGAGCAAGCTCGAGGAAGAGCTTAGGACCCAGGCCCAGGGCCCAGTGGAGGCACAGCTCTTGGGGCCTGAGGCAGGGGAGACTGCAATTGCCCCCCCACCCCCACCAGTCTCTGGCCTTGCCCCCGGTAGCTCTGAATGAGATGGTGGCTAACCTGATTAAGTTCCTGCTGCTCATGCATCCGGCCAAGGAGCTGACCTCCCAGGTGGGAGTGCTAAAGAAGGTCCTCAGGGAGAACCAGGAGCGCTTTCCGGAGTTCTTCAGCCAAGCCTCACAGTGCCTGCGGCTGGTCTGTGGTGTGGAGGTGAAGGAGGTGGAACCCAGGGAGAACATCTACATCATGGTCCCCACCGTGGGCCTCACCTATGATGTGATGCTGAACAGTGGGCAGGGCCTGCCCAAGGCCGGCCNCGGCTCCGCCCCGCCACCCCACCTCACTCTTGCCTCAGGCTGCGGTTTGATCCCAGGCATCGCGCTCATGGTCAAGATGAGTGAGCTGAGGAAGTTTGAGGAAGAACTTAGGACCCAGGCCCAGGGCCCAGTGGAGGCGCAGCTCTTGGGGCCTGAGGCAGGGGAGACTGCATCTGCCCCCGCCCCCACCAGTCTCTGGCCTTGCCCCCGGTAGCTCTGAATGAGATGGTGGCTAACCTGATTAAGTTCCTGCTGCTCAAGTATCCGGCCAAGGAGCTGACCTCCCAGGTGGAAATGCTAAAGAAGGTCCTCAGGGATAACCAGGAGCACTTTCCGGTGGTCTTCACCCGAGCCTCACAGTGCCTGCAGCTGGTCTGTGGTGCGGAGGTGAAGGAGGTGGAACCCAGGGAGCACATCTACATCATGGTCCCCACCGTGGGCCTCACCTATGATGTGATGCTGAGCAGTGGGCAGGGCCTGCCCAAGGCCAGCCTCCTGGTACTGGTCCTCAGCCTCCTCACGCGGAATGGAGACCGTGCCCCTGAGGAGAAGGTCTGGGGAGCACTCAGCAGGATGGAGGTGTGTGTCGAGAGCGAGCACTGCAACTTTGGGGAGCCCAGGGAGCTGCTTACCCACATGTGGGTGCAGGAGGGGTACCTGGCGTACCGGCAAGTGCCTGACAGCCACCCTGCCCGCTCTGAGTTCCTGTGGGGTCCCCAGGCCTATGTGGAGACCAGCAGGTGGGACGTCATGGCATTTCTGCTCAGGGTCAAACAAAGGGCTTCGAGGGCCTTCCCACCCCTGTCTACATAGGCTGCAAGGGAGGAGGATGAGGCGGCCTGAGCCAGAGCAGCATCCAGGTGATCCTTCCCTCTGTGATTGAAGAGGGAGAGGTCAGCCTTCTCAGACGTGCTGGCCCAGGCCAGTTGGGGAAACTGGTGTATAGCATCTTTGAGTTTCTATTTATCTGTTTTCCTTAGAGAACTTTCAAACTTTGATTGTTTTCATAGAAGGCTAAATAAACTTCAGTGTCTTAACTTAGTGAATGCTGTTGATCACAGTGTGTTTGAACTTACGCAGTTCAAGAACGAGAGCTTCGCTGTTTTGTAAAAGAGATTGGAGACTCTTCCATTATGTTTTGTGGTCCCGAACAGGATGCAATGGAATTGGAATTAGAACTGTTTTGGAAAAGTGAGCTTACTTAGCAGTAATACTGATGGGGGAAGAATTAGGTGATAAAAGTAGCTGTAGTGAATTCATGGTTCTGTCCTTCTTGTGTGTCATTTTCAAAAACTAAGTTATCTCTCTTTATTTGGATTTGCCTGGGTTATTTTAGGAAGTAGCAGATAATGAATTGAGCCCCCTGCTCACTGGCTCATGTATTCCGAAGACCTTTATGGAGCCTCTGCTCTGTGAAATGCTGTGTTAGCAGCGGGGACACTAGGAGAAGCAGGACACCCCCACACCTAGAGCGACGGTTTAGGAGCTGCAGTCACATGAGGAAGGTAGAAGGACATCCCCTAGTCGCAATGAACAGTGCAACACAGGGCAGGGTGGCGGGGTTACAAGAGGAGTGTTGGAGTGTCGGTGCCTGAGCCAGGGTGGTTTGGGGCTTGGGAAAGCTGGGTTCCTTCTGTGGGAGGTGATTGTGACGAGGCTGGGTGGTGGCAGCCCTCAGACTTGCAGACAGTGTGTCTTGGGGGTGACGGGAAATTCTGAAATGGATCACTGCTGTGAGGTGTCCTTTTGCATCTCGGATGAAGCCCAGAGAGATCTCTTTCTTGGGCAGGAAGGAAGGGGCCCTGGCTCTTGTCGCATTGCTCTTGATCACAGGGGCAAATGAGGTGTTTTCACACCCCATGCGGCTGCTACTGCTGCTAAGTCACTTCAGTCATGTCTGACTCTGTGCGACCCCATAGACAGCAGCCCACCAGGCTCCCCCATCCCTGGGATTCTCCAGGCAAGAACACTGGAGTGGGTTGCCATTTCCTTCTCCAGTGGGTGAAAGTGAAAAGTGAAAATGAAGTCGCTCAGTCATATCCGACTCTTAGTGACCCCATGGACTGCAGCCTGCCAGGCTCCTCCATCCATGGGATTTTCCAGGCAAGAGTACTGGAGTGGGGTGCCATTGCCTTCTCCATCATACCCCATATCTGCTAGGAATTCTGCAGAACTTGGTTGCACTCCCTTGAAGTGGTGCCCAAGAAAGCCATGAAACTACTCTCTTTTTCCTGGGCCAGGGGATCCGGATCATAAAGTGTTAATTAGCTTTGAATTATCTTGATTGTATTTGGCCATCATAATCAATGAATCGACCTTTGTTGGGGCTGCAATGAAGGAAAATAACGGTTTGGATGGAAGACCGGCTGAGGCAGAGGCAAAGACTGGTTCTTGCTTCTATTTCCCATAGCAGCTTGGGTCCTGCTGGAACACTCCTCCACACCCAAACTTAACAGGTCCTCTAACTGGAAATGGGGCTTAACAGGTAGCTAAAATGATGAAGAATCTGCTTGCACTGTGGGAGACCTGGGTTCGATTCCTGGGTCAGGAAGATTGCCTAGAGAAGGGCATGGCAACCCACTCCAGTATTCCTGCCTGGAGAATTCCATGGACAGAGGAGACTGGCAGGCTACAGTCCACGGAATTGCAAAGAGTCAGACATGACTGAGTGACAAACACTATGGTCCACTATGGTCTAAGTAGAAAAGTGTCTTAGTTTTATTTATGAAACATCCTGTTTGGCTGATTAGCTATTCCACATCCTATTGAGGGTCATATTCTCTGACATGCCTGGACCACAAAGCAGCCAACCCCATTCCACAGTGGAGAGTGGAAGAGTGTCTGGGGGCAACAGTGTGTGAGATTCCTGTCGTGTCATCACAGTGCCAACAGCCGCCAGGCCCTGCGAGTCCCCATATCTGCTAGGAATTCTGCAGAACTTGGTTGCACTCCCTTGAAGTGGTGCCCAAGAAAGCCATGAAACTACTCTCTTTTTCCTGGGCCAGGGGATCCGGATCATAAAGTGTTAATTAGCTTTGAATTATCTTGATTGTATTTGGCCATCATAATCAATGAATCGACCTTTGTTGGGGCTGCAATGAAGGAAAATAACGGTTTGGATGGAAGACCGGCTGAGGCAGAGGCAAAGACTGGTTCTTGCTTCTATTTCCCATAGCAGCTTGGGTCCTGCTGGAACACTCCTCCACACCCAAACTTAACAGGTCCTCTAACTGGAAATGGGGCTTAACAGGTAGCTAAAATGATGAAGAATCTGCTTGCACTGTGGGAGACCTGGGTTCGATTCCTGGGTCAGGAAGATTGCCTAGAGAAGGGCATGGCAACCCACTCCAGTATTCCTGCCTGGAGAATTCCATGGACAGAGGAGACTGGCAGGCTACAGTCCACGGAATTGCAAAGAGTCAGACATGACTGAGTGACAAACACTATGGTCCACTATGGTCTAAGTAGAAAAGTGTCTTAGTTTTATTTATGAAACATCCTGTTTGGCTGATTAGCTATTCCACATCCTATTGAGGGTCATATTCTCTGACATGCCTGGACCACAAAGCAGCCAACCCCATTCCACAGTGGAGAGTGGAAGAGTGTCTGGGGGCAACAGTGTGTGAGATTCCTGTCGTGTCATCACAGTGCCAACAGCCGCCAGGCCCTGCGAGCTCTGTAGTGTCCCTCAGGCCCATCCTGCAACCCAACATACGGGGCTCCTCGTACCTGCTCACCTCCCAGATGAAGAACTGAGGCCATGGGGCTTCCCAAGACCACCTGCTAGTGAGGGCCAGGGTGGGCTTAGAGCCCTGGTCTCAATTCCTCTGGAGCCCCTGCCCTCCCCGCCCAGCCCAGGCTGTGACCCATCCTTCTGACATCTCACGCCTTCCTCTTAGTGCTACACGATGTCTCTGAGGTGACAAAAAGCAGGCTGGCAGAAGGAAGGGGACAAGGTCGAATCAGAAGCAGTGTGGGCTGCTCTGTGCTTTGCTGAGAACTGACCCTGCCTGGGGCCGGTGTCTATGTGCAGTCCCAGCACCTCCCGAGTGAGGGCAGTGCCCTGTCCTTGCTGCTGCCATGGGGCCTCCTGCCCAACTGAATGTGCCAGGCTGACCAGCTTCTCACTGAGCAGGAGGGAGGAGGGCCTGACTGTATGGTCCCAGTACCCACTGGGATAAGGCTCCTATAGGAGCCTCCTCCGATATGGGAGGGAAGGTAACACGGGCAGACCCCCGAGGCTCCAGGTCCCTCCAGCTGCAGTGAGGGAGGGGAGCAGCTGCAGGGCCTCTGCACTGGGGACACTGGGGTGGGGACGCCAAGCGCAGGGGTAGGAGAGCTAGGCTGAGAAGGGCAGGCCTTTGACATCATGAGAGCTTGTGTGTGCACAATACATGTGTCCCAAGCACCAGCTGACAAAGACTCCTCGGTGCCATGTGCACCCACTGCCAGGCCCCAGGTGGTGCCTGGAGGATGGGGACCAGAAAACGCAGCTCCCTCGGGACCCAGGGGGTGAGGCGGGGCCCTGAGTGGGGTTGGGTGGGGGCAGGAAAGGCCACCTAGCCAAGCTGCCCACAGATACCAGTCTCCGGTCCCCTTCAGAGGAGCCACCAGCGGTCTCCAACAATCACAGCCTCCAGGGTCATGTTCCAGTCAGATGAACCGACCTGAAGGAATGCCTTGTCAGCCTGTTTAGGAGTGCAAAGGCAAGGGAGCAAGCCCAAGTCGAGGCCTGCAAGCTCCATTCTGGCCACCAGTCCTCAGGCCGAAATTCCCTGGGAGAGCCTCTTCCACACCCTCTTAGCTCTCCCCTTTCACACACCAGGCTGTGGCCCTCACACAGGGCAAATGACCCTGCTGAGTGGCAGAACTAGGGGGACACCATCCCTAGGGGGACAGTGCCCTAGGGTCCTCACACGTGGGCCTTTCCAAGGTGCTGGTCTGTCCCCTACATGGGATTTTGAAGAACAGTGGCCCACAAAGGTCAGAGAACACACATCTCCAAACCCACTGCCCTATCATCCGTGTGCTGTGAAGACAGGTGACTCTCACTTGGGTTTCATCCAGTCCCACACCCAGACTCTCATCCAGTTTCAAATACAGGTAGATGGGGGCATCCTTTGGTCACATCTAGCTCAACAACTGAGAACTGTCCCTGGGGGTGAGTGTGTATAAAGGAGACCCCTTGAAAAGTACCTAACCTGTGAGCCAACAAAATAATTCAATGTACCAGCCATCTGGGTAAGGGAGAACAGGTCCACAGTGGTGGTGGGGGCAGGGGAAGGGGCAGGGGCAGGGGCAGGGCTGGAGAAGATCAGAGCTGGCCTCAGAGAGGACCAGTGAAATGCTTGTTTTCAACAGAACGAGCTGTACCTTGAGCCCCCAGTCAAGTCCTTCAAAGGGCAAGTACCCATGGGACATGCAAGTTGGACATGGGAGGCCAGGACTGGGGATAGCAGAAGTCAAACCACCCCAGTTACGAAAGGAAACAGGAATTTCGAGTCAGCCTCCAGGGAGTCGAAATCCAAGTCTGAGACTCCGGGAAGTGGGCAGGGAAAGCACACACCCAGGTGTTCCCAAGGTGAGCCACGAGAGCGGTCTTTATAGGAAGAATTGGAAACTGAAGGCGACAACCTATAAAGTTCAGTGGGATGACGTCTGGGGGTGGGCAGAACTCAGGAGGCTGCGAGTTCAGCAAAACCCCATGGCTGTGCCCTCTTACACGGCGTCGTGTGGAGTCCGTGTCTCGTGTGGAGTCCGTGTCTCGTGTGGAGCCCGTGTCCATGTCTCCTTATTCTCCACAGCCAAGTGGAACGTGAGGTCGCTCCCACTGTGCTCAAGCACAGCCCTATTCTGGGGAGGGCTCGACCTGGGGGGTTCTGGGGACAGGACGACAGGACTCTGACTTTGGGGCCACCTGAGTAGGACCTACTTACCGGCAGCACCAGTTGGAAGAGACCAAAGCCAGAAGAGGGGCAAGGAGACCTGGATGGGGGTTGGGGGGTGGGGTGGGACCAACAACTCAGGCTAGGCCATCTGGCCCACTACGGACCCGGTCTTCTGGGAGGGACAGTCGCCAGGAGCCCGTCTGACCCCTGGGGTCTCTCTCGGTGGGAGCTGAGCCAGGACTCACCAGGGCCTGGCCCTTTAGCAGAAGCCAGCCACAGGCCTGCCCATTGGTAGGGAGGGAGGTGGAGCCATGGGCATGTTTGTCAACCCATCCAGGGCCTGGCCCCCTGAAACACGGCACTTGGCAGCAGATGAGAGCTTTTGCAGGCAACCTGAAACATGTTTTTCTGTACTTTCAGACAAGAAACAAGCTGGGGATCCCATCCCTGTCTACATCCCCCCTCCCCTACACCGGGTGCAGGGCTGCCTCTCCACATCACCTCTGTGACATCATGAAACAATTAAGGGAGCTGACCACTTAATTGGCTGCCAGATTCTAGAACTTCCAGAGAGTATTTTTGCCCCCTACCCCTCAATCCTGGTCTGAGGCCCTTCTGCCCTGAGCGTTCACTGCTTGGATAGAGAATGCTCCTGAGCTAGAGTGCCTCCATGTCTAGTCGGAGTTCCAATGAGGCACACAGCCCCGCTGGCCCCATGAACTGATGGGGAGCCCGCAGCAGGAGACACCCCCCCCCCATTCTTTCCCGATGCAAATGTGTATTCAGGGGAGGTTTTGGCAAAGCAGGGTGACCAACCCGAGAGCCTAGATCTGGGCTCCCAAGACAACCCGCCCCCCCCACCCCCCAACAGGGTCCAAACCCAGAAACAGCCAACAAGGAAGAGAACAACACCGTCCTCAGGCTGTCCTTCCCCAGAAAGCTCTGGATGATGGTGGAGGATGTGGCCTTCACCTCTATGCACTGGAACGACAAGGGAGACACAGTGGTCATCAAGGCAGATCTTTTCCAGACAGAGGTCCTCCAGGGCAGAGGTGTGGACAGGATCTTTGAGACAGACCGAATCCAGAGTTTTATCTGTGAAAACCTGTATGAGTTCAGTAAAATCCATCCTTCGGGTAGCTCTGTGGGGAAAAAGAGGATGATGGTAAAGAAGAAAGCCCTTGCAGGGAGACTAGACTAGATGATCCGAGTGCGGGACGGCTTTCATTTCCCAGGAGAACTATTTTCTCATGAGAGGGTGGTTAAGGAAAGAGAAGAAAGCACGGTCTTTCGTGTTCCACAAATTCCCTTAGACAGGATCCACACGGGTGATCCTGAGAGGGTGATCCAGATCCTGAGAGGGTGATCCAGATCCTGAGAGGCCACTTGATGTCAGGGACCGCCAGTAACACCTCAAGCGAGGCTGACCCCAGGGGAGCTCTAGGGAGCACACTCGCTAGGGCCTCATAACCTGCCAGGAATGAAAAGACCTTGTCTCCCTCCTTAGGGAAGGCCAGGACTGGTGGGGAGGAGGGCAGCGAGGAATGGCTATTCTCCACAATGGCTAAAGTAATCCATGTCCTTTCAGATCTATCACAGCTCCAACTTTCAGAGAGACAAGCCTCTCTTCCTGCAGAACATCCGGACAAAAGGCAACCCCATAACAACTGCTCAGCCCGCCACTGGCACAACAATGACTCCAAAGAGAGAGAAGTGAGCGTTGACGACCAGACACTCTCCTCGATTCCATCACAACGAGTCCACCCAAGAGGCTGACAAGAAGGCCCAGAAGGGAGCCCCAACTGCTCACGGAACCCACGGCCGGCACTCTTTTGTGTTCTGTGGCCTCTGGTTTATGGGCAGTGTAGCCGTGCAGGCCAGGGCAAACAAACCATCTTCCCAGAGAACCAGGCAGCCCCAGTGGAGAGGGTACATCCAGCACTGCCACGTCTGTACCCCCGGCTACTGCTGGAAGAGACACCACAGGGTAACTGTCCGAGAGCCTCCCAGAGTACCCAGGTTATGGTTCAGTGATGATTATGTACAGCATCTATTATTCCATCTTGAAGGCGGCCATTTCAGTTGTGGCCCCAAACGAGGCCCCTGAGGTGGAAGAAGAGCAGGAGTCCTCAGATTACAAGTGTGTCCTCTGTGAGCAGTTCAAGAACAACCCCAGTCCCTGAGCTGCCAGGTCCCCAGGGACACTCAAAAGCACTCTCTTGTAATCAAAAATCTAATTCTGGCTCTAATAAAGTAAAGCAAAACTTCACTGGAGTAAATAAAGAATTGAACAAGAACTTTGAGTCTGTGTTCTTTATCTGTCCATGCTATTCAGACATGGCACTGGATGAGCCACATGAGGCTGGAAGCCCACACCCCAGGAAAGCTTCAGTCCAGTCCTCATGGTCCATTTTCATCTGAAGCAGCAGCATTTCACATGCTCGGCCAAGGGTCTGACCCACAAGCTGAGCGCTGAGGCGAACCCAGGACGGACTGGTCGCTGTGCCTTGCCTGCCACTCAGCAGACAGCCCAGCCAGGCTCCTGACCTTGGGGGTGTCACCTTCCATGAGTCACGCACCCTGAAGCAGAAGGGGCTGCTCCTGGGTCCCCCGATGATGCCATAAGTTTCCAATCAGTAGCCGAGAGTCTCCAGCTCCCAATCCTGGGGCCTCCTCAAGAGGCCTACTGGAAAGTAGGGTGACCCCACCGGCCAAAGGCCTTGCAAACACATGACCCCAAACCCAAAGACAAGTACAAGGTTTCCACAAGGTGAACACTAGCCCTTGTCGTTCTGAGCTCACAGCTGTATTTAAGAGCCTGTCTTTGGACATGGAATAGCCAGGCACCGCGTCCAACACACAGACTTTGTGAGCCAAGGGACACTTTCCAGCAGGGCAAGGGTCACCACGGCCTGTTTCTGGGCCTACGGGCCTGTCCAGGTGCTGGAGGCCTTGCCGGCTGCTGATGCTCAGCCCAGCCCCTGGCCCTCCCCCATCACCCGCTGGACACTGTTCCAACATTGGGGAGTTTGGACCAGAACATAGAAGGTAAAGCACTAATCGGTTTCTTAACAACACATTCACAACCACCTACACCGAGCAGGGCCGAAATGAGTGGCGATGCCACTTTTTCGTAAAGGTCAAAGTCCCGGAGACTCTCACTGAGTCCAGAGCAGGAACACACAGTGGGAGTCTTGGGCCCAGCCCTGCACCAAGTGGGCAGCCCACCACTGGGCGGGGCCAATTCAGACTGAACTAGGAGAGCATGTCCAGGGCACGGCAGCAACGGGACAGTGTCACCATGAGCTGGTCTCTCAGTCACCTTCCACTTGAGAGCCTAGTCTGGACAGGCCTTCTGCCCAAAGGGGATCAGGTGCTCGAAGATGTCCACCTGGAAGATGGCCTTCCCGGGGAAGGCTGCAGCAGCCAGTGGGGGTTGGCGAGTACAGTCAGTACTTCTGTTGCAGGTCAGGCAGCAGGGCTTGATTCTCCAGCTCCTCCACCTCGTCTGGACCTAGGTTTTCTGGGCACAGCAAAGTGACCCCAATGTCCACGAGACCTGCGTGCAAAGACAGGACACAGAAGGAGAACAAGGTGATTCAAAGTCACACCTGCTAGAGACTAGGACCACATTACGGAAGGGAACCTGGGTGAACTGGATCCTCTGTCTGAGCATTTCAGCGGGCTCACCTCGGCAAAGGTAATTCAGGGCGAGGCCAAGCAAAGTGAAAGGGAGAGGCCTGGTGCTCCAGGAACTCACCAGGACAGGAGCAGCTCTCAGTCTGACCACTGCAGGCCACAGGGTCAGAGCAGGAGGGCCCTGGTGGGGAGCCTGCGGACATCAAGTCCCCAAGTGATTCACCAGCAGACAGGTGTTGCTATGGGGCCTCACCCCTGGGGAGTCAGGGGATTTGCTCTGGCTCTGCTGCAGACAGTGGGGATGGGGAACCCAGGCTGGGTGCTGTGGTGCCTCTCATGTTCTCTGCCGGGCACACACATGCACATAGGTACATGCACAGAGACAAGTGCCACATGTAGACCTGGATCTGGGTGGGGCTCATCCACTGGAGCTCTCTGCTCCGGCAGCTCCCATCAGGCCGCATCCTCCCAGTCCGGTGCCCGATGTGGATGGCCAGGGTACAGTGCTAGGTCCGCATAGCACGGGCCGCCACCGCGTTTCCAGGTTCTTGACGTCGTTTAAGAAGAAACCTGGATAAGGCTTTCAGAAGGACAGACAGCTGAACTTCATCTCCAAGGGCACCCAGGGTCTCACGTGGCTGTGGAAACACAGATCCACAAAGGCCAGGAGCCTGACACAGCGGCCTCCAACCTCACAGCCCTGGGCCGGACATCAGCCCCATGTGTCCGAGCATCCTCCAAGCTTGCTGACACAGAGCGGAGGGTCGCAGAGGGCTGGCTCCTTTCATCCATCTCCACACTGTCCGTAGACAGGGGTTGGCGAGCCAGAGGACCCGCCCATCACATGTAGTCTGTGGGGAGGTCAGGAAGGAGGGCGGGACAGCAGGAGAGAGGCATGAGGTGAGTTTGAAGACAGAGGGAGTCGAAACCCTGGGAGCAGTCAGGAGGGAGGGCAGCTCCCCTGGCTTCACAGCCCAGTGGCTGGGCTCTGGTCCTCTCCCAGCACAGACAGGCACAGTCCTGGGCTTGGTTTCCCCCACCCCACCCCAACCCTCAGCTCCCTGGCCCCATCACTGCCCACGCTCTGCAGATCCTCCATCTTAGCCCAGGGATGCTGAGCACAGATCTGTGCTAACCAATCTTGCCTTGACCCTGGGGCTGCCCTGGACCTCAGACACCCTGCCAGGTGTCTTCCCCAGGTGTCTTCACCTTTGAGAGTCACCTTCCTCCCAGCCCTTCCCACACCACGGCCTCCACTGTCAGCAGATGCACCGGCCCCTGCCCAGAGCCTAGAGAAAGAACAGAGAGCAGAAACAACTGGGACGGACGTGTCCTTGCCAGGCCTGGGATGGCACCACGCAAGGATCACAGAATTCAAACCTCAAAAACCCCGCTAGGTTACTGTCACCTCGTTCAACTGCTGAGGAGGAGCCGGGGGATAGAGAGATAGCCCATGACTGTAGGGGGAAGGACCACATGCACCTCCATTCTCACATCTTTCCTTGTACCTGGTTGAGGTTCCTTGTTTACTGGAGGAGGGCGGAGGCAGAGGAGCAGAGCTGCGGTCCTGAACCTCAGCAGCATCTCAGCACCTTGCAGGGAGCCTCCGTTTCCATGTGTCTGTGAGGACGGGGACTAAGTCCCAGAGGCACCCAGCTCAGGGCCTTCCGGGCCTTTCCTTCCCCAAACACAGCAAAGCCACAGTTCTCACAGGCCCACAAGGCCCCACCTGATCTGGCTCCTACCCTAGTGGCCTGCTCTCTTCAGCACTGGATTCACCCCCGGTAGCTAAGAAGGCCATCCTTCCATCCTTAGAACATTCCAGTGTGTTCCTACCTCAGAGCCTTTGTAGGGTGTGACGAGTCACATCACGTCCCTTCAGAGTCAGGTGCTGGAGTCTCAATCCCCTGTACCTCGCCGGACCTTACAGACAAAGGAAAGGTCTTCTCGGAGCTGACGGTAGTCAAGTGAGCTCGTTGGGATGGAACCTCCTCTAACAGGATGGCTGTCTCCATACAAAGGACACATTTAGAGACAGACAAACACAGAGGAGAACTCCGGGTGAAGAGGAAGGCGGAGCTCTCCAAGCCCAGACACGCCCACCATGGCCAGCAAAGCCCCAGAAGTGAGGGGGGAAATATGGGACAGGCTCTTCACATCCGTCACGAGAACCACCGTCAGTCGACACCTTGACCTCAGATGCTGGCCTCCTGCACCAATGTGGTTTGTAGTTTGAGCCACCCAGCCTGTGTGACCCTGACACAAAACCCCTTCTCCAAAGAAGACTCTTTCTTCAAAGATGACATAGATGTCCAACAGGCACATGAAAAGAAGCTCAACATATGATCCTAATTATTAGACTAATACAAATCAACACTCCAGTGAAGTATTGCCTTACACTGGTCAGAATGGCCATCATCAATAAAACCTGTGAAGAATAAATGCTGGAGAGGGTTCAGAGAAAAGGGAACCCTTGTACATTGTTGGTGAAATGTAAATGGGTACAGTCAATAGGGAGAACAGTATGGAGGATCCTTAAACAACTACAAACAGAACTATCAGATAATCCAGCAATCCCACTCCTAAATATATACCTTGAAAAGACAGAAACTCTAATATGCAAAGACACTCACACCCCAATGTTCACTGCAGCACTATTTACAGCAGACAAGATATGGAAGAAACCCAAATGTCCATCAACGGATGATTGGATAAAGAAGATGTGGTTTGCGTGTGCGCGGTCATGCACACACACACACACACACACACACACACACACAGGAATACTGCTCAGCCACGAAAAATAATGAATACCATCTGTGGCAACACAGATGGACCTAGATTATCATATTAAGAGAAGGAAGTCAGAAAGAGAAAGACAAATATTCTGTGGTATCACTTTTATGTGGAATCTAAAAGATGACACAAATGAAATTATTTACAAAGCAGAAACAGACTCAGAGAACAAAGTTATGGTTACCAAAGAGGAAAAGCAGGGGAAGGGATAAATTAGGAGTTTGAGTTTAACAGATACACACGACTATGTATAAAATAGGACTACTGTGGTGCTGGGGAAGACTCTTGAGAGTCCCTTGGACAGCAAGGAGATCAAGCCAGTCCATCCTAAAGGAAATCGACCCTGAATATGCATTGGAAGGACTGATGCTAAAGCTGATGGGAAGAGCTGACTCACCTGGGCTCTGTCCTCTCCGCACCTGAGTCTCTTCTCCTCACGCCAGGTCCTCAGTCTCTCAGATACCAGGATGTCAGGAAGTCAGGACAGGCCTAGTGTGCTCTTCTCACCCCAGGGGCTCCCAGGGCCGATGACAAGGGCGGGAACCTGGGGTCCCTTGAGTCCTCCTCAGGGACCTCACTTTGTGTCTGGGTAGAACTTCTGATTCTCTCTCCTCCCTTACTAAGCCCCCAGCCCTAATACCAGGACTCTCGTCTCTCTGAGATGCAGATGTCAGGAAGTCTGCTCCCTATACCAGGACCCCAGTCTGAACCCTGTATGTTAGGAAGTCAGATGCCTATATCAGGTCCCCAGTTTGAGACGGGATGTCAGGAAGTCAGCCCCCTATACCAGGTCCCCAGTCTCTCTGAGCCCTGCTGCTGCTGCTGCTAAGTCGCTTCAGTCGTGTCCGACTCTGTCTCAGACTGGGGACCTGAAACAGGCGCCTGACTTCCTAACATTCGGGCTTCAGACTGGGGTCCTGGTATAGGGAGTGGACTTCCTGACATCCAGGTCTCAGACTGAGGACCTGAAACAGGCGCCTGACTTCCTGACATCTGGGCTTCAGATTGGGGTCCTGGTATACGGAGCAGACTTCCTGGTCTCTGAGAGACTGGTGTCTTGGTGTAAGCGCTGGGGCCTTAGTAGGGGACAGGAGACAATCCGAAGTCCTACCCAGAGACAAGTTGAGGTCCCTGAGAAGGACTGATGGAACCCCACAGATCCTTACTGCTGTCATCTGCCATGGGAGCCTCTGGGGTGAGAAGAGCACACTAGGTCTGTTCTGACTTCCTGACATCTGGGCCTGTGGGAGACTGGGGACCTGGTGTGAGGAGCAAGGACTCAGGTGGGGAGAGGACAGGGGCCAGGGGAGTCGGCTCTTCCCATCAGCTGACCAAAGTATTGGAGCTTCAGCTTTAGCATTAGTCCTTCCAACGGATATTCAGAGTTGATTTCATTTAGAATTGACAGGCTTGGCCTCCTTGCTGTCCAAGGGACTTTCAAGAGGTCCATGAATCAAGGCAAATTGGAAGTGGTCAAACAGGAGATGACAAGAGTGAACATCGACATTCTAGGAATCAGTGAACTAAGATGGACTGGAATGGGTGAATTTACTTCAGATGACCATTATATCTACTACTGTGGGCAGGAATCCCTTAGAAGAAATGGAGTAGCTGTCATAGTCAACAAAAGAGTCTGAAGTGCAGTACTTGGATGCAATCTCAAAAATAACACAATGATCTCTGTTCGTTTCCAAGGCAAACCATTCACTATCACGGTAATCCAAGTCGATGCCCCAACCAGTAATGCTGAAGAAGCTGAAGATGAACAGTTCTATGAAGACCTACAAGACCTTCTAGAACTAACACCCCCAAAAGATGTCCCTTTCATTACAGGGGACTGGAATGCAAAAGTAGGAAGTCAAGAAATACCTGGAGTAACAGGCAAATTTGGCCTTGGATTACAGAATGAAGCAGGGCAAAGGCTAATAGAGTTCTGCCAAGAGAACGCACTGGTCATAGCAAACACCCTCTTCCAACAACACAGGAGAAGACTCTACACATGGACACCACCAAAATCAGATTGATTACATTCTTTGCAGCCAAAGATGAATAAGCTCTATACAGTCAGCAAAAACAAGACTGGGAGCTGACTGTGGCTCAGATCATGAACTCTTTATTGCCAAATTCAGACTGATATTGAAGAAAGTGGAGAAAACCACTAGACCATTCAGGTATGACCTAAATCAAATCCCTTATGACTATACAGTGGAAGTGAGAAATAGATTTAAGGGACTAAATCTGATAGACAGAGTGCCTGATAAAACTATGGTTGGAGGTTCGTGACACCGTACAGGAAACAGAAATCAAGACCATCCCCAAGAAAAAGAAACGCAAAAAAGCAAAATGGCTGTCTGAGGAGGCCTTACAAATAGCTATGAAAAGAAGGAAAGCAAAAAGCAAAGGAGAAAAGGAAAGATATATCAATTTGAATGCAGAGTTCCAAAGGATAGCAAGGAGAGATAAGAAAGCCTTCCTCAGTGATCAACGCAAAGAAATAGAGGAAAACAATAGAATGGGAAAGAGAAGAGATCTCGTCAAGACAATTAGAGATACCAAGGGAACATTTCATGCAAAGATGGGCTCGATAAAGGACAGAAATGGTAGAGACCTAACAGAAGCATAAGATATTAAGAAGAGGTGGCAGGAATACACAAAAGAACTGTACAAAATAGATCCTCACGGCCCAGATAATCACGATGGTGTGATCACTCACCTAGAACCAGACGTCTTTGAATGTGAAGTCAAGTGGGCTATAGGAAGCATAAGTACGAACAAAGCTAGTGGAGGTGATGGAATTCAAGTTGAGCTTTTCAAATCTTGAAACATGATGCTGTGAAAGAGTTGCACTCAATATGTCAGCAAATTTGGAAAACTCAGCAGTGGCCACGGGACTGGAAAAGGTCAGTTTTCATTCCAATCCCAAAGAAAGACAATGCCAAAGAATGCTCAAACAGATGGTATTGCTCCATTATTTTTCATGACTGAGTAGTATTCCTGTGTGTGTTCGGGGGTAGGTGTGTGTGCGTGTGTGTACCACATCTTCTTTATCCAATCATCTGTTGACGGATATTTCGGATGCTTCCATATCTTGTCTGTTGTAGACAGTGTTGCAACGAACATTGGGGTGTATGTATCTTTTAATATTAGAGTTTTTGTCTTTTCCAAGCATATATTCAGGAGTGGGATTGCTGGATCACATGGTAGTTCCGTTTGTTGTTGTTTAAGGATCTTCCACACCGTTCTTCATATTGACTGTTCCAGTTCATGTTCCCACCAATAGTGTACAAGGGTTCCCTTTTCTCTGCACACTCTCCAGCATTTATTCTTCGTAGGTTTTATTGATGATGGCCTTTCTGACCAGGGTACGGTGATAGTTCACTGGAGTTTTGATTTGAATTTGTCTAATAATTAAGAATGTTGAGCATCTTTTCAAGTGCCTGTTAGCCATCTGTGTCATCTTTGGAGAAAGGGTCTTATTTGGAGTATGGCTTTTGTGTAAGGGTCACACAGGNCAGTGATCAACGCAAAGAAATAGAGGAAAACAATAGAATGGGAAAGAGAAGAGATCTCGTCAAGACAATTAGAGATACCAAGGGAACATTTCATGCAAAGATGGGCTCGATAAAGGACAGAAATGGTAGAGACCTAACAGAAGCATAAGATATTAAGAAGAGGTGGCAGGAATACACAAAAGAACTGTACAAAATAGATCCTCACGGCCCAGATAATCACGATGGTGTGATCACTCACCTAGAACCAGACGTCTTTGAATGTGAAGTCAAGTGGGCTATAGGAAGCATAAGTACGAACAAAGCTAGTGGAGGTGATGGAATTCAAGTTGAGCTTTTCAAATCTTGAAACATGATGCTGTGAAAGAGTTGCACTCAATATGTCAGCAAATTTGGAAAACTCAGCAGTGGCCACGGGACTGGAAAAGGTCAGTTTTCATTCCAATCCCAAAGAAAGACAATGCCAAAGAATGCTCAAACAGATGGTATTGCTCCATTATTTTTCATGACTGAGTAGTATTCCTGTGTGTGTTCGGGGGTAGGTGTGTGTGCGTGTGTGTACCACATCTTCTTTATCCAATCATCTGTTGACGGATATTTCGGATGCTTCCATATCTTGTCTGTTGTAGACAGTGTTGCAACGAACATTGGGGTGTATGTATCTTTTAATATTAGAGTTTTTGTCTTTTCCAAGCATATATTCAGGAGTGGGATTGCTGGATCACATGGTAGTTCCGTTTGTTGTTGTTTAAGGATCTTCCACACCGTTCTTCATATTGACTGTTCCAGTTCATGTTCCCACCAATAGTGTACAAGGGTTCCCTTTTCTCTGCACACTCTCCAGCATTTATTCTTCGTAGGTTTTATTGATGATGGCCTTTCTGACCAGGGTACGGTGATAGTTCACTGGAGTTTTGATTTGAATTTGTCTAATAATTAAGAATGTTGAGCATCTTTTCAAGTGCCTGTTAGCCATCTGTGTCATCTTTGGAGAAAGGGTCTTATTTGGAGTATGGCTTTTGTGTAAGGGTCACACAGGCTGGGTAGCTCAAACTATGATCTGTGTTGGCTCAGTAGGCCAACACAGATCAGTAGGCCGAGGTCGAGGTGTCAGCTGATGTTGGCTATCATGTGGGCTGCGGGAAGAGCCTGTCCCATCTCTATCCCCTCACTTCCAGGGCATTGCTGGCCTTGGTGGGCGTGTCTGGGCTTGGAGAGCTCTGCCTTCCTCTTCACCCGGAGTTCTCCTGTGTGCCTTTCTGTCTCTAAATGTGTCCTTCATATGGGGCCTGCAGTCCTGTTAGAGGAGGGTCCATCCTGATGAGCACACTTGACCTCCATCAGCTCTGTGAAGACCTTTTCTTTGTCTGTAATGTCACGCCAAGGTACTTGGGATTNCCGGAGTTCTCCTGTGTGCCTTTCTGTCTCTAAATGTGTCCTTCATATGGGGCCTGCAGTCCTGTTAGAGGAGGGTCCATCCTGATGAGCACACTTGACCTCCATCAGCTCTGTGAAGACCTTTTCTTTGTCTGTAATGTCACGCCAAGGTACTTGGGATTGAGACTCTAGCACCTGACTCTGAGGGGCATGATGTGTCTCCTCACACCCTACAGAGGCTCTGAGGTAGGAAGACACTGGAATGTTCCAAGTATGGAAGGATGATCTTCATGGCTACCAGGAGTGAATCTAGACGGGAGGAGAGCAGGCCACCAGGGTAGGAGCAAGATCTCGTGGGGCCTCATGGGCCTATGATAACTGTGGCTCTGCTGTTCTCAGGGAAGGGAAGGCCTGGGAGGCCCTGGGATGGGTTCCTCTGGGACCTTGTCACCGTCCTCACAGCCATGTGGAAACAGAGGCTCCCTTGGAGGTGCTGAGACCCTGCTGAGGTTCAGGCCTGAGGCTCTGCTCCTCGGCCTCCAACTCCCTCCAGTAAACAGGGACCGCCCTCCAGGTAAAAGAAAAGAAATGAGATTGGAGGTGTGTGTGGTCAGGTCCCCTGAAGTCATGGGCTATCTCTCTATCTCTCAGCATCTCCTCAGCTGTGGAACGAGGTGACAGTAACCTAACGGATTATTTGAGGTTTGAGTTCTGTGACCCCTGTGTGGTGCCATCCCAGGCCCTGATAATGACATGGAGTGCATCCATCCCAGTAGTTCCTGCTCTCCTTTGCTCTTTCTCGAGGCTCTGGGCAAGGGCCAGGGCATCAGCTGACAGTGGAGTCTGGGGTGTGGGAAGGGCTGGGAGGGAGGTGGCTCCCAAAGGCATGCAGAAGACACCTGTCAGGGCCATCTGAGCTCCAGGGCAGCCCCAGGGCCAAGGCCAGATTGGTTAGCACGGAACTGCCCTCAGCAGCCCTGGGCTGAGATGGGGAATCTGTAGAGAATTGGCAGGGGTGGGGTTGGGAGCTGAGGGTTAGGGTGGTGGCCTGGGGTGGGGGAAGCCAAAGCCAAGACAGTGCCTGTCTGTGCTGGGAGAGGACCAGAGCCTGGCCTCTGGTCTGTGAAGCCAGGGGCTTGCCCTCCCTCCTCAGTGCTCCCCGTGTTTCCGGGCCCTCTGTCTTGGAGGTCACCACGTGACTCTCTTGCTGTCCTGCCCTCCTTCTTGACCTCCCCACAGCATCCATGTGATGAATGTGTCCTCTAGATTGCCGTCTGCCTGTCAGCAGACCATGTGGAGATGGATGGAAGGAGTCAGACCTCTCTGACAGCACCCGCCCCCATTCTGTGTCAGCAGGGTTGAAAGATGCTCAGGCATGTGGGGCTGAGGTCCGGCCCAGTGCTGAGGTCCAGCCCAGGGCTGTGAGCTTGGAGGCTGCTGTGTCAGGCTCCTGACCTTTGTGGTTCTGTGTTTCCACAGCTGCAGGAGGCCCTGAGAGCTCTGTGAGATGAAGTTTAACTGTCTGTCCTTCCGACAGCCTTTTGCAGGTTTCACCTTAAAGAGTGTCAAGACCCTGAAGATGTGGTGGTGGCCCATGCTATGTGGACCCGGCACTGTACCCTGGCCATCCACATGGCACACTGGGACTGGGAGGACGTGGCCTGGTGGGAGCTGCTAGAGCAGAGGCTAAGGATGAGCCCCACCTAGATCCAGGCCTGCTGTGGGATGGGGACAAGTTCAGCTGCAGAGTGATTGCAGGCAAGTGACGCCCTGCCCTGCGCTGCCTACACAGCCCCAGGTGCTGCCTTGGATCTCAGCTGGGTTGTGCTCGTTTGTTTTCTGTTGAACTGGTTGGTGGGGGGTGGGGGGATGAGGGTTCTTCAGAGGGACAGCAAGGGTCCCTGGGCTGGGAGATGGTGGCCGAGGTGCCTGACCACCACTCTGTGCCTCAGTCCCCATTTGTGCTCTGAGGCACAGGTGCATCCAGGTCTGCACATGGCACTTGTCTCTGTGTGTGTGTCCACAAGTGTGTGTGTGTGTGTGTGTGTGCCTGGCAGAGACCATGAGAGGCAGGAAAGCACCCAGCCAGGGTTCCACATCCCCACTGCCTGCAGCTGGGCTTGAGCAAGTCTCCTGACTCCCCAGGGGTGAGGCCCCACAGCAACACCTGTCTTCTGGCAAAATGTTTGGGGGCCTGATGTCCACAGGCTCCCCGCTTGGGCCCTTCTGCTCTGTCCCCGCGGCCTGCAGTGGGCAGACTGAGAGCTGCCTGTGGCCTGGTGCATTCCTGGAGCACCAGGCCTCTCCCTTTCATTTTGCTCCCTCCCTCGCTTGGCCTTGCCCTGAATTCCCTTAAGACTCTTGAGAGTCCCTTGGACTGCAAGGAGATCCAACCAGTCCATTCTGAAGATCAGCCCTGGGATTTCCTTGGAAGGAATGATGCTAAAGCTGAAACTCCAGTACTTTGGCCACCTCGCGTGAAGAGTTGACTCATTGGAAAATACTCTAATGCTGGGAGGGATTGGTGGCAGGAGGAGAAGGGGACAACAGAGGATGAGATGGCTGGATGGCATCACGGACCCGATGGACGTGAGTCTGAGTGAACTCCGGGAGTTGGTAATGAACAGGGAGGCCTGGCATGCTGCGATTCGTGGGGTCACAAAGAGTCGGACATGACGGAGTAACTGAACTGAACTGACCTGAACTGAAGGTGAGGCATCCTGAATTGTTCAGCCAGAGGACCCAATTCACTTCACGTCCCCTCCACGATACGGTCTTCATCTCTAGGAGGTGCGACTTTGAATCACCTTGTTCTCTTTCTGTGTCCTGTCTTTGCACACAGGTCTTGTGGACAGCGGGGACACTTTCTTGCACCCAGAAAACCTAGGTCCCAACGAGGTGGAGGAGCTGAAGATTCAAGCCCTGCTACCCGACCTGCAACAGAAGTACCTGACAGAGCTCGCCAACCCTAGCTGGCTGTTGCAGCCCTTCCCCAGCAAGGGGTGGGAAGGACATCTTCCAGGTGGACATCCCCGAGCACCTGATTCCCTTTGGGCAGGAGGCCTGTCCAGACTGGGCTCTCAAAAGGAAGGTGACTGAGAGAGCAGCACATGGTGACACATCAGCACATGGTGACACCCTGCCCTGGACGTGCGATTCTGTCTGAATCTGCCCCACCCTGCGGTGCCTACTTGGTGCAGGGCCGGGTGCAGGGACTCCCCTCATGAGGTGCTGTTCTGGACTCAGCAAGGGTCTCCACGACTTTGACCTTTACAAAATGATGGTGTTGCCACTCACATTGGCTCTGCTGTGTCTGGGTGCTTGAGAAAAATGTGTTGTTAGGAAACCGGTTAATGTTTTCCCCTCTTTGTTCTGGTCCAAACTCCCTGATGTTGGAACAGTGTCCAGGGGGTGATGAGAGAAGGCCAGGGGCAGGGCTGAGCGTAAGCAGCCAGTGAGGCCTCCAGCTGGTAGAGAGTCCCGCAGGCCCAGAAATAGGCCTTGGTGTGTCCTTGCAGGTGACCCTTGCCCTGCTGTAAACTGTCGCTTTGCTCACAAGGCCTGCATGTTGGACACACTGCCTGTCTGCATCATGTCCAAACACAGGCTCATCAATACAGCTATGAGGGCAGAGCAAAAAAGGCTGTTGTTCACCTTGTGGGAACCTGTACTTGTCTTTGGGTTTGGGGTCATGCGTTTGCAAGACTCTTGGTGGGTGGGGTGAGTGACCCTACTTTCTGCTGAGCATCTTGGGGGGGCCCATGGATCGGGAGTTGGAGATGCTCAGCTGCTGATCAGAAACTTGTGGTATCCTTGGGGGATCCTTGAGGAACACCTTCTGCTTCAGGGTGCATGACTCATGGAAAGTGACACCCCCATGGACAGGAGCCAAGGCCCAAGAACCAGCCCATCCTGTGCTGGCCTCGGCATGCAACTCGGCAACCACACTCTTGGCCGAGCGTGTGAAATATTGCTGCTTCAGAAAAAAGGGACCATGGGGTCCAGACCGAAGACTGTATGCAGCATGGGCTTCCAGCCTCATTGGGCTCACCCTGTGCCATGTGAATAGCATGGACAGATAGAAAGAACACAAACTCGCAGTTCTCATTTGATTCTTTATTTACTCCCGTGGAGTTCTGCTTTACTTTATTAGACCAGAAATTGACTTTTGATTACAAGAGAGGGCTTTTGAGTGCCCCTAGGGATCTGGCAGCTCAGGGATTTTGTTTGTGCTTGAACAATGACACCACCCTTATGGCAGAAAGTGAAGAGGAACTGAAAAGCCTGTCGATGAAAGTGAAAGGGGAGAGTGAAAAAGTTGGCTTAAAGCTCAACATTCAGAAAACTAAGATCATGGCTTGGACACGACTGAGCAACTGAACTGAATTGAAGAGATTTCCCTTTTCCTTTGAATTGCCATAGCACCTTTGTCCAAAATAATTGACTGTGTCTGGATTTGTTTCTGGGTCCTCTCTTCTAATCCATTCATTTATATGTCTTATCATTTGGCCAGTAATTGCACAGTTTTAATTGCTATGGATTTATGATGTCTTAAAATCAGGTAGTTTAGGTCTTCCAACTTTATTCTTTTTCAAAATTGCTTTCACTATTATAAAATTTATAAGGAAATGAGAACAATTCTACAATCAAATTGTTCAGAAGAGTAAGCTGGAATTTGGATTAGAATTTCATCGACTCTTTAGCTCAGTTTGGGAGGAACTGACCTAACTTGGGATTCCCTGGTGGCTCAGTGATAAAGAATCTGCCTGCCAATGCAGGAGAGGCAGGTTTGATCCCTGGGTCTAGAAGATCCCTTGGGGAAGAAAATGGCAATCTACTCCAGTATTCTTGCCTGGGAAATCCCATGGACAGAGGAGCCTCGCAGACTACAGTCCATGGGGTCAAAAAAGAGTTGGACATGACTTAGTGTCTAAACAACATCACTGACTTTTTACTCATTCCTGTTTATGGACATGGTATATAATATGTAATGTAATATATAAACTTACTCGGGTCATTTTTCGGAAAAGGAAATGGCAACCCACTCCAGTGTTCTTGCCTGGAGAATCCCAGGGACGGAGGAGCCTCATGGGCTGCCGACTGTGGGGTCACACACAGTCGGACACGACTGAAGCGACTTAGCAGTAGCAGCAGCAGAATCATTTTAAATTATTTTTGTGTAGCCATTTTGTTTCTTTTATATATATGTATATATTTTTTTTTTACCCACTTGCTGATTTTTTTTTTTTGATGGGCGACAGCTTTATACTCCTAGCTATCACTAACTGTACAATTAGACACAGAATTGTAGAAGAGCAGACAGCAGACATAGGAAAATATCAATCTTCATTATTTTGCCCATTTTTCATTATGTGTACACATCAGGTTCTTCACATGAAAATGAATAGAATAAACTCAGAAACTTGTACATTTGGTATCAAGGTAGGAAAGTTTGAGTTGATTAAAATTTTGAGATTTGATAATGGTATGAAAATATTTTCTTTACATTTACTTCATATATCTAGTATAACTTATATACAGAATGAAGCAACCATATAATATAAACCTTAATTCAATAGAGTTTTGGTTTAAAATATATATAAATAAGAGCTCTATTATTTTCTTTCTGTGCCATAGTATTATCTTTCTACTAGGTAACTACATTTATTGGATAGTTACGAATTAAGTGTGCTTTGGTATATTGTTTTTTAAAGTGTCATATTCTAGTGTTTTGCATGGTGTTAGTATCTGGCAAAATACAAACATGCACAGAAGGAAATTACAAGTTCTTGTTTTGAAATGGATTCATAGATTTACCAAATGTAATAATATGTTTAAACTTTCCATTATCCCAGTAAAATGTTTTTCTCTTAATTGTAACAGACATCAGACACCCTGAAGAGCTTTCTCTATTGAAAAAACCCAGAGATCCAACAAAGAAAAAAAAGAAAAAGCTAGATGACCAATCTGAAGATGAGGCACTTGAACTAGAGGGGCCTCTTATCACTCCTGGATCAGGTGAGTCTTTGACTTCTAAGCATGGGTTCAGTGTGAGAACCATGAGAGCTGTGTGCGTGCGTGCGTGCGTGTGTGTGTGTGTGTATTTGAAATATAGTTGATTTACAATTGTGTGTGTGTGTGTGTGTGTGTAGTTGAAATATAGTTGATTTACAATATTGTCCGTGTGTGTGTGTGTAGTTGAAATATAGTTGATTTATAATATTGTGCTAGTTTCAGGTATTGCAGCACAATGATGCATTTATACACACATGTGTAGAATATATATATACACACACACTTTTTCAGGTTCTTTTCTCTTACAGGTTATTAAAAAAATGTTGAGTACAATTCCCTGCGCTGTACAGTAGGTCTTCCTGTGTATTTTTGATATCAGTATAAATGGACTAAATAGTCTGGACAGTGGTCAGGTTAAAGAACGCTCTCCTGCATCTTTTCCCTCAATCTTTACATCATCACAAGAGTCTGTCACATGCAGATCATTGTGTCAGGTGTTAGTAGTTGAACCAATAATAAGAAAAGCTGGTTCTGTGCTCAGGAAAAGTCAAAAGGAGACAGTACTGTAACTTGCCTCAGCATTGTGGAAATTGGAGGGTTTTCTTTAACATTTGGTTCCATTTTGGGTGTGTTTTGTGGGAACCACCGCTAATTTAGTTAAGACACTATTACTTACCAGATTACTTAAAACGTCTATGCTTCGCACATGCTGGTCTCTTAGTGCCTCTCTTGTTTCTTGAAGAAGCTTTCTCAGATTTCCTTCCGTTACCTCCCCAACCTGAATTAGGTATCCTGCTGTCATAAGTCACCAGACTTTTCTGTGTTTGGTATAATTTTATATGTTCTCCCCTAATAATTGTGAGGTCCTGCATGAAGAGACTGTTTCTTACCTTTCTGTTACTAGGACCTGACAGCATATGGCACACAGTAGGAACATGGGCAGTGTCTGTTGAGAAGTTAGATGACTAATCAATTAGATTACATGGTTCTTTGGTTCCTGACAATTAGTTTCCCATGTTTCCATTGGCTGCACATTTATAAATCCATTTCTTAGGACAGATCTCAGAAGCAAATAAATAAACTAATTTTACTAATTCAGTTCATTCCTGTTTTTTAAAATTCTGGGGTCGTGATGATGGTAATGAAAGTAAACAGTGAACACAGACTTATGTATGCCCAGAGCTATTTCACACACTTTACCCATGGAAACTAGTTTAATTCTCACTACAACCCCATCAAAGTGGATTATGTTATTATTCACATATAAGGATGAAAATATTATGGCACAGTAAGATTCAGTTCAGTCACTCAGTCATGTCCAACTCTTTGCTAACAGTAAGGTTAGGAGCCATAAAAAAGGCTAAGCACCAAAGAATTGATGCTTTCCAATTGTGGTGCTGGAGAAAACTCTTGAGAGGTGACCCTTGGACTACAAGGACAGCAAACCAGTCGATCTTAAAGGAACTCAATCCTGAATGTTCATTAGAAGGACTAATGCTGAACCTCCAGTACTCTGGCCATGTGATGCGAAGACCCAACTCACTGGGAAAGACTGAGGGCAGGAGAAGAGGGAGGCCAAGGATGAGATGGATAGATAGCATCATCAACTCCATGGACATGAATTTGTGCAGACTCTGGGAGATAGTGAAAGACAAGGAAACCTGGCGTGCTACAGTCCAGGGGGTTGCAAAGAGTCAGACACAGCGACTGAACAACAAAGATTAGGAACATCTAAGGTCACATACCTTGTAACCTTTATGTCACTGCTCCTGTACTGATTACATCTCGGAGCTACCAAGAAATAAGATAGTCCGTACTCTTAAGTAATTTATAGGCCACTGGGAAACCATAGTTACTGTATTTAAGGAGGTAATACATAAATGTTAAATGAATATTATAGAAATAATGTTGTAGGAATTCAGAAGACAAAACAATTCCAAGTAGGGTGTTGTATTCAGTTTTCAGGATGGGGAAGTGAGTTTGTTAATTGGCTAGGATTCTAGTGGCTAGGATTTTGATAGGAAGAATAGGTGATCCAAGTAGAAAGAATGATATTAACAAAGCACATCCTGGCAAAAGAAAAGTACAAGATGTGTAAATAAACCGTTTGAGCCAGTTCATGGGGGAGAAACCTCCAAGGAACTTGTGGATCACACTGGAGGGTATTTCAGACTGAGGAATATAAGCTAGTGCATTGTAGAGTCACTGGTTTCTGAATATGGTACAAAATGAACAAATCATTACTTAGAAAGAATATCAAATTTAATTCCAGTAAAATGTGGGGGAGGGAATGAGGGGAAAGAGTAGTGGTAGAGCCTACAGACTAAGGAAGTCAAAGAGTAAAAGAATGTGTCTGTCATTAGAATACGATTAAAATCTGATTTAGACTTGATGGTTTATATAGATGAGGCCGTGTGACAGTAGACAGAATCTCTGCTTTCAGTTTTTGTTTTTTTATTTTTTATTTTAGTTTAAATGAAAACTCAATTCTTAAGATGAAGAACTACATAGAAAGGTATATTTATGGGATGATTTTAGAGTGGTTGAAATCAGGCAGGATTGGTCTTAGAACTACAAGGAAGAGCTTTTATATAGTCCTTTAAGAAAAGACAATTAAAAGACAAAAGATAATGAATTAAGACAAGGGAAAGCTACAAATATTTTAGAGTAAGTAACTGTGGGTTTCTTTTCTTTCTTGTTTTAAATTGAGGTGTTACATATAGTAACATGAACAGATTTTAAATTATAGATGAATATTTGCCGATACATATACAACTTGTCACCACCCAGAACTAGATATAGCATGTAACATGGATACCAAGACCCCAGAAGGCCTCTTGCATGCCTTTTCCTGTGCCTTTCTCAGCACAGAATAGGCTGGTTGGGCTGGTTCTTGAACCTCGTGTGAATGGAATCATACGCTGTCTGTGCTCTCTTGTCTGTGAAGTGACTGTTTTCAGTTGAAGGAGTTTTTTTTTTTAATAGGTTTAGTTGTCTACGTACAAACAGTTTAAAAACATTTGAGGAGTTGATGTGAAATGCTAAGAAAGTACACAAAGATAGTGATATGAGAGGACTGATTATCTATACAGAAGTCCCATACACACATGAAAAGTAATGAGAGATTAATTTTTAAAAGAAATACTAAATATCAAGTTTGCATGCTTTTATGATTTGTCGGTCATATTAGTCAATATTTGGACCAAGTGCTGACAGATTTGATCAGTTGCATATTATGTTCATATAAATAGCAACAGGTCTGTACATCTCAGATTATGATGTCTTCTGGGGGTCAGACACTGTGCCCAGTGCTACACAGACGTTCCTGTACCACAGGGTGTGGTAAGGAATAGGTGTAATTTTCATTCTACTGAGGCAGAAACAGGCTCAGTTTCCTTTAGTACCTATGTGCTTCCTGTATTATGAGCATCTACGTGAGCATGGTTAACGATTATATATTTATATATTTGCGTATTTTCATTTCATCTTTACAGAACATCTGTGATTTTGGAGGCATTATCCCCACTTTACTTATAAGGAAAGAACATTACAAGGGTTAGGTAATTTGCCCAAGGTCACAAAGCTAATCAGGGACACAGCTAGGATTCCAATCCAGATTGGTCTGGGTCTAGCACTCATATATCGAACCATTATGTAACATCATTTCTCCAGTTTTTAATATTTAAAGGTGAATACTTTGTGAAATATTGGTGTGTAAATTATACTTCAACAAAGCTTTTTTTATTTAATGTTTCAAAAGGTAAAGTATCGTGAGTGAATTAGCAATCCTCAAACTTTAGTCAGATTCTTACAAGAAATATGATAAAATTCTGAGTGTTTACATACCTTGTTTACAGGCTGTGCTCAGGTGACACACTCTCTAGTGCTTTGCCACTTGCTGGCTGTAACTAGGTAAATATCTATTCTCCAAGTACCTGTGAGGAGGGAACCATCTGAAGTAGCATGATCCCATGTCTGGGGAAAACAATTTTTCCATGTAAGAATTAACTTTACTGTTTAGTGCTGATTTACAGATTACTAAAGATTTACTATGGAAGTAGAAAATTAATTCATTAGGAACTTTTCTAGGAAGTTTTAAAGGCAGCTCGACAAAGGAAAAGTCTGAGTCCTAAGGTAATCGAGAAAGTCAGGAAAATCGCCATGCAGGATGCCATTGTTCCTAACTAGAATTTGCCATTTTAAACATCAAAGCGTTTTTTAAAAACAATTCTTTAATTATAAAAGTAATGAGTTTTTAATATTTATAGTAGGTGGTCCATACTGTCGTGCTTGTTAAAGTCTTTGTTTCTCACCCTTATAGTTTTTAAGTTATCATTCTGTGGTGTTCAGCAAACTCATATATTTTGTTGCTGAGTACATATGCTACCTCATCTTACCCTTTATTAGTTTTCTGCTTCAAATATGGTTTAAATTGGGCAATCAGGAATACAGGCTGGTTGAGATTGTTACTGAACTGGGACTTAAAAGGAATTTAAAATGCACATACCCTCTGACCTAGCAGTGCTGCTATAATTGGGAAATAAGTACAAAAATGTTTATTGGAATGAACTGTCTGCAGTAGCAGTGGCGACGTCAGTAATAAAACTCTAAAATGAATAAATGCACACCATTTGGGAACGGCTTAAATAAGTTATGGTACCTGGGAGGCAGTGTGTTTAGCTGCAGTTGAGTCAGCCTGCTTGGCTCTGCAATTTAATAGTTCTTGTCATTGGACAAACATACAAACTTCTCTGTGCCTCAGTTTGCTCCTCTCAAATGACGACATATGAGCTATTACTATAGGCTGCCTAACAACAAATAGGAAAATGAAGTGAAAGTATGGAATGTAGATTATACAAAGTATGGGTAAATAACAAGGAAGGGAATCGATTGAATGGCTGATTCTATTAGGTGTTGCATAACGTAGGGGAATATGTTTTATTATAGAAACTTCATAAAGAAGTTTCATTTCCATACCTTTTTTACATGTATAGTCTCTATAGCAGAATTATCCTTTGCACAGTTGAGCTGGAGTATTGTACTCAGCCCTTTTATAAGTAACTCTTTCACAAAATGCCCTTGTATTTTAAGGTTCTTTGCTTTACAACTAAATATTCCAGTTTTCTTCCTCAAAGGCTAAAAGGGAACATGACAGCCTTCTTTGTTTCTTCACATTCTACAAATTGTTTTAGTATTCATTGGGAGAACACATTTAGAGGTATCAGATCAGATAACCCTGTGGTTAGTAAAAGTTTTTTTTGTTTGTTTGGGTTTTTTATTTTTTTACTTTATATTCTCTTCCTAGACTCTCTTGACAACTTTAAATATATCTCTAGCCTTATCATCACTTTTTCATGGGTAGTTGTTTCTATCATTCTGTGTTTATGGGTGGTGTATAGTTAGAGATGACAGGAAAGAAATTCCTAAGCATATTCCTAAGTTAGGTAAGGAGAACAGCTATTTCATTAACATCATCCGTTTAACAATGTGACACCCATTTACACATTTTCTTTTTAAAAATTATTACTATGGGATAAAATATATTAACAGAGTTGGAACTTTGAAGGAGATGTGCTTTTGCTTAATGTCATTCTGAATTTTTTTTTAAAGTCTTAATCAAATCTCAATTTTTGTAGTTTAAATGACAGAATAGATCATCAGTGGACTAATTCAAAACAAAATTTTTTTTAATGTAGCCTCTTTTTTTAAAAGAAGTATTTTTAAAAATGTATGGCTAACCCTTTAACACTAAGGAAGCTGAAGATTAAAAAGATAATATCTCTGTAACTTCAGAGGATTAAATATAAAATGCACTTTTGTTAGCCTCTTTCTAGGGCAAAATTTATATATCCTTTTGCTTTAATATGTTATTTGTAACTGTTGGAGCCAGTTCAACTATTCATTGAGAAAACAACAACATAAAATTATTATCTTAATTTATGTGAATTTATTCAGTTACATTGAGCTGTCTTAAAACAGGGTATGGTGATTCAGAGGGTGATAAATATACATGTTTGTCACTAAACGCATGCCAAGAGGACAACCTCATTGTTTTGACTTGGACAAAAGCTCATTTTAGATTATAGCTTCTAAAGTTCTTTACTCTTAAATTCACTTAAAATATTTATTTCAGTTTATGATTCACAGTTAGGAAAATCTGTTTTCCTTTTCCTATTTTCATTTTCATTCTTTGTTTCTGTCTTCTGTTGTTGCCTTTCCTTTACCTTCTGAACTCCTTTCTTTCCTTTTCTATAGGCACTGATGTTCTTTACATTGGCCCTCTGAAAGGTGAGCCTTGGCACAATTAAAAAACAAAAGTGTTGGTCGTGTCTGCTTCAGCAATATCCTTAACTTATTCTAACTCTCTTGAACAGTTTTCCCTAGAATTTCTACCAACTTAATTTTATTTTTTACCTTATTGTTACATGTTCTTAATGCTATTCAAGTAAAGTTAATTTCCCGTGTTTCTAAGACAGGTAAAATAATGTACTAAAGCTTTCCCTTCCAGAACGAAGTTTGTGTTTCACAGTGTGTTTTATATCAGTATAGCATGTATTACTGAAAACTAAGATAACTGTCCTTCATACTTACTCCCTATTTTTCACATTATTTATTAGGAACTATATATTCAAGCCCAGGACTTTATAGTAAAACAATGACCCCTACTTACGATGCTCATGATGGAAGCCCCTTGTCACCAACTTCTGCTTGGTTTGGTGACAGTGCTTTGTCAGAAGGCAACCCTGGAATACTTGCTGTCAGTCAGCCGATAACATCACCAGAAATCTTGGCGAAAATGTTCAAACCTCAAGCCCTTCTTGATAAAGCAAAAATCAACCAAGGGTAAGTTTTTGTTTTATTTATTGTTGTTCTTTTGCTATTATAAATTACAAGGTTTTTTTTTAACTGAAGCATAGTTGATTTACAGTATCATGTTTCAGTTGTGCAGCACAGCAGTTCAGTTTTATATATATGCATGTGTGTGTGTCTGTATGTACAACTGAATACAGTTATACAATAGGTCCTTGTTGGTTGTCTTATTTTATAAATAGTAGTGTGTATATGTTAATCCTAGCCTCCTAATTTATCCCTCCCAACCAAGGGTAAGTTTCAAAATATAGATACAATATAAGAATTTCTTTATCTACATAGAGGTAGAAAATTAATTCTGTCTTGCTCTGTTCCACTGTGTTTGTTAATTTGTCCAGGTGGCTTGATTCCTCAAGATCTCTCATGGAACAAGATGTGAAGGAAAATGAGGCCTTGCTGCTCCGATTCAAGTATTACAGCTTTTTTGATTTGAATCCAAAGGTACCGAGGGTTTAGAGGGATCTCTTTTTGTTTTTCTTTGTTTCTTGGAAGTTGGTGGGTTAAGGAATTGCTTGGATATGAATAGCAAGTCTTGAATATAATATTAGAAACTCAGAACTTTGGACACAATTGCCGATATTTTAAAGAATTCTATTGTTTTAGTAGGTTAGAAGCATAACTAAACCTTTTTGTTAAGATAATTGAATCGTTGGTTGATTTGTGTTTTTTAACTTTCTTTTATATTGAAATATAGTTGGTTAACTATGTTGTGGTAGTTTCAGGTGTATAACGAAGTAATTCAGTTATACATGTATCTGTTCTTTTTCAAATTCTTTTCCCATTCAGGTTGTTAGGTAATATTGAGCACAGTTCTTTGTGCTGTACAGTAGGTCCTTCTTGGTTGTAACTTCTAAGTACAACATTGTGTACATGTCAATCCCTAACTATTCTTACTGCCACTCTTCCCCACTGGTAACCGTAAGTTTTTTCTGTAAGGCTGTCTGTTTCTGTTTCTTAAGTTCTTTGTGTCATTTCTTTTTAGAATCTGCTTATAAGCAATATCATACCATACTTTTCTTTCTCTGTCTGACTTACCACTCAGTATGACAATCTCGGTTTCCTCCCTGTTGCTGCAGATAGCATGGTTCATGCATTTTATTTTAGTTTTGGCTGCACTGGGTCTTTGTTGCCGTGCGTGGGCTTCCTCTAGTTGCGGCGCACAGGCTTCTCTTGTTGCAGAGCGCAGGCTTTAGAGTGCATGAAGTCAGTAGTTGTGGTGCACAGGCTTAGTTGCTCTGCAGTATGTGGGATCTTCTGGACCAGGGATTGAACTGGTGTCCCCAGCATTACAAGGCATATCCTTAACCACTGGATCACCAGGGAAACCCTGTTGTGTTCTTTTTAAAGACTTCGTAATATTCCATTGCATATATGCGTGCCGCATCCTCTTTATCCATTCCTGTGTTGATGGATATTAGGTTGCTTCCATGTCTTGGCTATCGTAAGTAGTGCTGCACCTGCAGTGAACATGAGCTTGCGTGTATCCTTTTTGACCATGTTTTTCTCTGGATATATGCCCAGGAGTGGGATTGTGGGATCATATGGTAGCTCCATCTTTAGTTTTTTAAGGAATCTCCATACTGTGTTCCATGATTAGTATTTACTACAGAGTTGGTAACGTTAGTTTATGTTTTTTAACATCTCTCTTCAATTCTAGGTAGAAGAAAAGTTTTCTGAAAGATTACCTATTCAATTACTTTCAAATTCCTAATTACTTATCCCAGATGTTGCTTCAAAAAAATTCTTTGTAAAAAAAAAAATTGTTTTTAAGTCTACATTTCTCTCAGTTTCACAGCCAAACATTGTTATATGTTTTTACTGTGAAGTGGTTGTCATCATCTCTGCTACTGGAATACTGTGCTTTTCTGATAAGATGTAAATTTGCTATAAAATCTGAAGTGTTTCCCCCAGAAAATACATGACACAGAGATTTGGATCTTTTCCTTTTGAATCATCCTTGTGGGTGGGGGGACTTCTCTTGTCTGCCTCTCATACTTTTCATGTCTAGATTGTAGCCTAGATTTTAATGTATGTATTTATCATCTTAAATTATGTGCTTAAATAATACTTTGTACAACACTAAAATGTATATAGAATTATTAAAAAATCATTTAAATTCTTTTTTAGGCTATATCGTACCTAATTTTGGTAAACCCAAAGTTTTCTGGGAACACAGTTACATTTGCATGGGGTAGGAAGGGGCTATGCATTTTGTTACTATTCTAAGATATATTACCACTAGTTTTTATTAATATAACTGGATAATTCAGTAACACTTAAGTCTTTTCCACAAATGTGTGTGTGCCCTTTATTTTGAATTTTTTAAATAATTACTGTTTCCAAGGACCTGCTACTTTGTCTGGGTATGCATTTCCACAGTAAGCAAGATGTTCCCTGAAATAATTCATATACTCTGTGATTATGACATGTTAGTGTAAGTTGCAAAACAATAGTGAAAAGCAGTCAGTGCTGCCTTACTTTAATGTCTTCAAGTTAAATTCCTTTTGTTAAGAGCTAGGGCACCTAATGGTTATTACCCTGGAAAATAACATACAGAATCTACTCCTAATACTGAATATGTAAAAATCTTTTGGCATATTTTAATGCCATTTTTAATGAAAAATTAGAGATGGTGTATATAGATATATATAACCCTAAGGGTAGCTTTTTTCCTTATTGTTAATGTTAAAGGTAACATATTACAAAAGAATTGTGTCTCTTTTTGCTGCAGTATGATGCAATCAGAATCAATCAGCTTTATGAGCAGGCCAAATGGGCTATTCTCTTGGAAGAAATTGAATGCACCGAAGAAGAAATGATGATGTTTGCAGCCTTGCAGGTAGTGAAGAGTATTGGTAAATTGGACTTTAAAGGGGAGTGGGTAGGGGATTATTTACATGGTAAAGTGGCATAGTAATTCCAATAGTACTTTGATATAATGTTTTATTTTTTGCTATGTAGAAAGTGAATAGACACTTAGAAGGCAAAATATACTTAAATAGTTACCTTTCTATATCCTCCGACCCCCAGATCTATATTAGCTTAAAACTATCCAGTTTTCCCCTGGAAATAAAATCCATATTAAAAATCAGATTTCTGAAATGAAGCCTTGCATAACTTCATAAATAACTGGGAATGGTAATATTTGTAAAATGAGCTATTGCAGAAATTAATACCTTTTAAGATGATAAAATTTTAATAGACTAGTAAAACTAAACATAAATAAGTCTTTAGAATGGCAATTCCTTAAGAAGCAAGTAACTAACATTAAACTAGTATTTTTCCAGATGTGGATCTTGCATACCACCTATTTCAGAATTATAGTAGGGCTTACTAAGAAATTAATGTCCACTGATCTCCCCTCTGATAAAGTACTATTAGGACGGCACCCCGGGGAAGGCAATGGCACCCCACCCCAGTACTCTTGCCTGGAAAATCCAATGGACGGAGGAGCCTGGTGGGCTGCAGTCCATGGGGTCGCTAACAGTCAGACAGACTGAGTGACTTCACTTTCACTTTTCTCTTTCATGCATTGGAGAAGGAAATGACAACCCACTCCAGTATTCTTGCCTGGAGAATCCCAGGGATGGGGGAGCCTGGTGGGCTGCCGTCTACGGGGTCACACAGCGTCGGACACGACTGAAGCGACTCAGCAGCAGCAGCAGCAGGACGGCACCCACAGTTCCGCATTCTTAGAGACACTGAGGTCTGACTGACCACTAGATTAATCTTTCTAGATGAATCATTTCAGCTATCTAAGTGTTCTTGGATTATGGTGGAATTCCATTTTCATGTAAAGTTCTGATTAAGTTGATGTTCTTTGAGTACTATAAGTAAAAAGAACATTTAGTTTTGAATGTCTTTTACTTTAACAGTGATTTAATTCTTCATTAGAACACAAATAAAAATGCTCTCCATCTTCCGTATTCTTTTATGTACCCAGAAAAGTTTTCTCAGTTAAGACTCACAACATTGTTTTTTCGGGAGGAAGAACAGGTCATTTCTTCTCTGTTTATATTCTAAAAGAGGGAAATCAGAATGAACCCCAGATGGAAAATGAATGGCAGATGAATTAATTATTTATTTTCTAGAGACTTGCTTAATCAGTTAAGACTCTTCTTTATGTCTCTGGATCATTAAGGCTAGTTTAATTCAAGAAATTAAACTCTGGAACAGTTTTTGGAAAATATCTCACTTGGTTACAGCATTGTCTCTACATTTTTCCCACTTAGAGTAAGGGCTTTTAATTCTCTAGTGAAAATTTTGCTGATGACAAAGTAATAAGAAAACTTATAAAATGTATATGGAGAAAACCACAGCTTTTCTTATATATTATTTCATTTTTTTAAAAAAGCCAACAGTTACATGCAGTGCCCAGCACATAGTAGGTGTTCAAAAAGTAGTTATTGAATGAGTATACACAGTCATATTGTCACAGAAATGGGACTGTTCTGCAGCTTTCCCCAGCTCCCACCCCATCCAGTGAACATGAGGTATTCCATTTCGTTGCGATTCATGGGGTCACAAAGAGTCGGACATGACTGAGCGACTGAACTGAACTGAACTGAACTGAATGGGACTGGACGCCATAATCATCATTTTTTCTGAATGTTGTGTTTTAAGCCAGTTTTTTCACTCCCATCTTTCACCTTCATCAAGAAACTCTTTTATTCCTCTTTGCTTTCTGCTGTTAGGGTGGTGCCATCTACATATCTGAGGTTATTGATATTTCTCCTGGCAATCTTGAATCCAGCTTAAACTGGTACCCAAACAAATATATGTACATACATGTTCCCAGATGGCGCAAGTGGAAAGAGCCCACCTGCCAATACAGGAGGTGTAAGAGATATGGGTTTGGTCCTGGGGTCGAGAAGATTTCCTGGAGGAGAGTATGGCAACCCACTCCAGTACTCTTGCCTGGAGTGTCCCATGGACAAAGGAGCCTGGCGGGTTACCGTCTATGGAGTGACAAAGAGTGGGGCATGAGTGAAGTGACTTAACACACACATGTTCATACAGCACATCCAATAGCCAAAAGAGTGAAGTGACTTAACACACACATGTTCATACAACACATCCAATAGCCAAAAGTGGAGTAAGCTGAGATATCCCTGGTTGCTCAGTCAGTAAAGGATCCATCTGCAATGAGGGAGATCTGGGATCTTGCCTGAGATGAGAAGATGCCCTGGAGAAGGGAATGACTACTGACTCCAATATTCTGGCCTGCAGAATTCCATGGAATGTATATAGTCCATGGGATTGCAAACAGTCGGACATATTGAGAGAGAGAAACAATGGGAGACACACAAAAAGAGACACTGTGAGAGTCACACAGAGACACACACACACAGAGACACACATACTGAAAGGGACACACACACACTGAGAGTTAGCCATGAAAACTGAGAGAGACAGACAAACACACACACACAAACATACTGAGAAAGACACACACATGAGAGAGAGACACACTGTGAAAGAGTCAACACAATATATACAGAGACACAAACACACTGAGAGACACACACACTGAGAGAGAGAGAGACATCCACAGTGAGATGGAGAAACACGCACTGAGAGACACACACGCTGAGAGAGACTTACACACTTTGAGAGAGTCACAAACACTGAGAGACACAAACAGAGACACATAGAGACACAAATGGAGAGACACACACAGAGAGTCATACACAGAGAGAGAGAGAGACACACATGCACACTGACACACACAAACTGAGAACCAGATACACACACTGAGAGCCACACACAAAGAGACACAGAGACACACACACTCAGAGAAACAGGCAAGCACACACTGAGAGAAGGACACAAACACAGAGAGACATACACACTGAGAGAGAGTCACAAACACTGAGAAACACACACACAGACATACAGGCACACAACTGAGAGATGCACACACTGAGAGACATACCCTTAGAGAGAGAGAAAAACAAAAACACGGACACACACACACACTGAGAACAAGACAGACTCACACTGAGAGAGACACACACACTGAGAGAGACACAGAGAGAGAGAGAGAGAGAGAAAGAGAGAAACACACTGAGAAACACACAGGGACATGCAAACTGAGAGGGACAAACACACTGAGAGACACACACACTGAGAGACATACACATACAGAGAGAGACACACACACATGCGCGCTAAGAACCAGACACACTCACAATTAGAGAGACACACTGAGAGAGACACATACTGAGAGAGAGAGAGAAAAACACACTGAGAGACACACATACTGAGAGACACACACACAGATATATAGAGACAAGCAAAATGACAGGGGCACACACACTGAGAGACACCCTCATCCAGGAAGAGACACACACTCCTGACAGCAAGACACACACACACATTGAGGGAGAGAAACTTAAACACAGAGAGCGAGACACACATTCACACACTGAGAGAGACACACACACAACTTAGAGGGAGAGACACACACATTGAGAAACACACACAGACACTACCAAAGAGACCCACAACACTGAGGCAGACACACAATGAGACAGAAACACATACATGGAGACAGACACACACTGGGAGACACACAGAGACATTGGGAGAGTCACACAGAGACACACATACTGAAAGGGACACACACACACTGAGAGTTAGCCATGCACACTGAGAGACAAAGACAAACACACAAACACACACTGAAAAAGACACACACAAGAGAGAGACACTCACTTTGAAAGTGTGAACACACAACATACAGAGACACACACACTGAGAGACAAACACACTGAGAGAGAGAGACATCCACACGGAGAAGGAGAAACACACTGTGACAAGCACACACACTGAGAGGAACATACACACTGAGAGAGAGACACAAACATTGTGAGCCACACTTAGTGACACATAGAGTAACACACACAGAGGCACACACACAAACACATGCACACTTAGAGACATACACATACAGAGAAAGACACACATACACACTGAGAGACACACACACTGAGAGAGACCTAAACAATTAGAGAGAGTCACAAACACTGAGAGACACACACAGAGACACATAGAGACAGACAATGGACAGACAAACACACTGAGAGTCATACAGATAAAGAGAGAGACACACGCACACTGACACACACACACACTCACACTGAGAGAGACACACACAGAGACACACACCCTCAGAGAGAGATGCACAAACACTGAGAGAGACACACACACACTGAGAGAGAAACAAAAACACACTGAGAGATACATTCACACTGAGAGAGAAACACACACTATATGAGAGTAGACACACACACTGTGTAAGATTGAACACAAAACATAAAGAAACACACACTCATTGAGAAAGACATACACACACACACCGTGAAAGAGAGACATCCACAATGAGAGAGAGAAACACAGAGTGAGAGACACACACAGACACTGAGAGAGACATACCAATTCAGTCACACTCCATGAGAGACCCACACAGAGAGACACAGAGACACACACATTTAGAGGCACACACACTGAGAGTCATACCCATACAGAGAGAGACACACACACACTGAAAGAGACATACACTGTGAGAGAGAGTAACACACACTGAGACACACCCAGAGACACACACTGAGAGACACACACACTGAGAGACATACCCTTAGAGAGAGAGAGAAAACAAAAACACGGACACACACACACTGAGAGAGACACACACACTGAGAGAGAGACAAAAACACACTGAGAGACACACACAGAGACACAAAGAGACATGCAATCTTAGAGGAACACACACACTGAGAGACATACAGAGAGAGGCACACACACACACATGCTAACAACCTGACACACTCACAATGAGAGAGACACACTGAGAGAGACACACACTGAGAGAGAGAGAAAAACACACTGAGAGACACACATACTGAGAGACACACACACAGATATACAGAGACAAGCAAAATGACAGGGGCACACACACTGAGAGACACCCTCATCCAGGAAGAGACACACACTCCTGACAGGAAGACACACACACACACACACTGAGAATCAGACAAAGCACACAGAGAGACACACACACTTAGACAGACACGCACACTGAGAGAGACACACACGGAGATAGAGTCAAAACACGCTGAGAGACACACACAGAAACACACAGAGACGTGCAAGCTGAGAGGGACACACACTGAGAGACATACCCATACAGAGGGAGAAACACACACACATACTAAGAACCAGGCACACTCACAATGAGAGAAACACACTGACAGAGACACTACAGAGAGAGAGAAAAACACAATGAGAGAGACACACTGAGTGAGACACACACTGAGAGAGAGAGAAACACACTGAGAGACACATAGATGAGATACACACACAGAGACAGGCAAACTGACAGGGACACACACACAGATAGACATCCTCATCCAGGAAGATACACACTCTCCTGAGAGCAAGACACCCACAAACACTGAGGAGACACACTCACCCTGAGAGAGACACACACACTGAAAGATATAAACATCCAGAGTGACACACACACACTCGAACAAGCAGACACCCTCAAAATGACACACAAAAAGAGAGACACACACTGAGGGAGAGAGAAGAAGCCAGAGAGACACACATACTGGGAGACACACACACAGATATACAGAGGCAAGCAAAATGACAGGGGCACACACACTGAGAGACACCCTCATCCAGGAAGAGATACACACTCCTGACAGCAAGACACACACACACACACACACACACACACACTGAGAGAGAGAAACTTAAACACAGAGATGAGACACACATTCACACACTGAGAGAGAGACATGCACAACTTAGAGGGAGAGACACCCATATTGAGAAACACACACAGACACTACCAAAGAGACCCACAACACTGAGGCAAACACACAATGAGACAGAAACACACACATGGAGAGAGAGACACACTGGGAGACACACAGAGACATTGGGAGAGTCACACAGAGACACACACACGGAGACACACACACACTGAAAGGGACACAGACACTGAGAGTTAGCCATGCACACTGAGAGACACAGACAAACACACACACACTGAAAAAGACACACACAAGAGAGAGACGCTCACTGTGAAAGTGCGAACACACAACATACAGAGAAACACATACACTGAGAGACAAACACACTGACAGAGAGAGAAACATCCACACTGAGAAGGAGAAACACACTGTGAGAGACAAACATTCTGAGCCAGACTCAGTGACACATAGAGGCACACACACTGAGATGCACACACACACACATAGAGACAAACAGATACAGAAAGAGACACACACACACTGAGAGAGAGAGACATCCACACTGAGAGAAGGAAACAAATACTGAGAGACACACACATTGAGAGAGACTTAAAAAATTCGAGAGTCACAAACACTGAGAGACACAAACAGAGTAACATAGAGATAGACAACGGACAGACACACACACTGAGAGTCACACACATACAGAGAGAGACACACGCACACTGACACACAGACACGCACACTGATACACAGACACACACTGAGAATCAGACACATTCACACTGAGAGAGACACACACAGAGACACACACACTCTGAGAGAGGCACACACACTGAGAGAAAGACACACACACTGAGAGGGAGACACACACACTGAGAGAGAAACACAAACACACTGAGAGACACACTCACACTGAGAGAGACACACACACACTAGAGGAGACTAGACACATACATTGTGTAAGAATGAACACAAAACATACAGAAACACACACTCATTGTGAAAGACACACACACACTGCGAAAGAGAGACATCCACAATGAAAGAGATGCACACACTGAGAGACACACACATACACAGAGAGACACACACACACTGAAAGAGACATATGCACTGAGAGAGAGTCACAAACACTGAGAAACATACACACAGACACATACAGACACACAACTGAGAGATACACACACTGAGAGACATTCCATTACAGAGGAAGAAAAACAAAAACAGGGTCACACACATACACACTGAGAACCAGTCACACTCTCACTGAGGGAGACACACACACAGAGACACACACACACACTTAGAGACATACACATACACAGAGAGAGACACACATACACTGAGAGAGAGAGACATAAACACTGAGAGAGAGAAAAACACACTGAGATACACACACACTGACAGACTTAAACCCTTCAAGAGAGTCACAAACACTGAGAGACACACACAGGGACACAAAGAGACACAAAACAAACTGACACACACACTGAGTCACACTTACAGAGAGAGAGACACATGCACACGGACACACACACACACTGAGAACTAGACACATTCACACCGAGAGAGACACACAAAGTGACCCACAGAGACACACACACTCCGAGAGAGAGGCACACACACTGAAAGAGAGACACACACACTGAGAGAGAGTCACAAACACTGAGAAACACACACACAGACACATACAGACACACAACTGAGAGATACACACACTGAGAGACATTCCCTTACAGAGAGAGAAAAAAACACGGACCCACAACCACACTGAGAACAAGACAGACTCACATTGAGAGAGACACATACACTGAGAGAGACACACACTGAGAGACATACACAGAGAGAGAGAGAGATTCAAACAGCTGCTAAGGACCAGGCACACTCACAACGAGAGACACACTGACGGAGACACACACTGAGAGAGAGAGAAAAACACACTGAGAGACACACATATTGAGAGACACACACAGAGACACACAGAGACAGGCAAACTAACAGAGATTACACATACTGAGAGACACCCTCATCCAGGAAGAGACACACACTCCTGAGCGAAAGACACACACACACACACACACAGAGGGAGAGAAACTTAACCACAGAGAGTGAGACACACATTCACACACAGAGAGACACACACACACTGAGACGGAGACATGCACAACTTAGATGGAGAGACACACACATTGAGAAACACACACAGACACTACCAAGGAGACCCATAGCACTGAGGCAGACACACAATGAGACAGAAACACACACATGGAGAGAGAAACACACTGGGAGACACACAAACAGAGATATAGTGAGAGTCACACAGAGACACACACACAGACACACACACTGAAAGGGACACATATACACTGAGAGTTAGCCATGCACACTGAGAGAGACAGACAAACACACACACACACACACANACTTCTCCCAAAAATGGTCCATTTGGATCCTTCCTACTAAAAAGGACAGAAGCCCCACAGGAGGCCAACACACTTCCCAGAATCCAGTCTTCCTACTAAAAGGAAGACAAAAAGGTCCCACCCTATCCCCTCTTGACCCCAGATGCCCAGGTGAGTCCTCCCAGGACACCCACTCCCACCACCCCCACTTCAGTCCCCCCTCTCCTGCCCTTTATACCCACTTGGAGAAATTCCACTGATACCAGGATACTCAGAGGGTTAATCCTTCTGATACCAAGTCACACTTTAACTCATTCCCTCCAGGCCAAGGATTAAATACTGCCCATTTAGGGGTCAGGGCTACAGCAGACCCTGAAAGTGGAGCGACACCTCCCCCACCAAGTGAGGAGAGGCCGCAAAAGAAAGGGAGGGACAAGACTAGGAGAGAGAAGGAAGGAGGGGCCGCCGGGCCAGGCTGCTGCCCCCCACAGAGCCGGCGCAGATTCAGTTCCAGGAGCGACTTGGCTGCAGAAGCAACAGCCTTCCGTCTCCTCCAGTGTAGGGCAGCAGGCGGAGGGCCACAGAGACGGAGGGCCTGGGACCGGACGTCCTCAGCCCCCAGCCAACTTGGCCAGGCCTGGCCCCATGGCCTTCAATGACCTCCTGCTGCAGTTGGGGGGCGTCGGCCGCTTCCAGAAGATCCAGGTCACCCTGGTGATCCTCCCTGTGATCCTGATGGCCTCCCACAACACCCTGCAGAACTTCACCGCTGCCATCCCCACCCACCACTGCCGCCCACCTGCCGACACCAACCTCAGCGAGGACGGGGACCTGGAGGNACACTGAGAGACACACACAGAGACACATAGAGACAGACAACAGACAGACAAACACACTGAAAGTCATACAAATACAGAGAGAGACACACACACACTGGCACACACACTCACACCGAGAATCAGACAGACTCACATCGAGAGAGAGACACCCACAGACACACAGAGATACACACACTCGGAGACAGAGGCACACACACACAGACACCCACATGGAGAGAGAAACACAAACACATTGAGAGACACCCTCACACTGAGAGTGACACACACACTATATGAGAGACACACACATTGTGTAAGATTGAACACAAAACATACAGAAACACACACTCATTGAGAAAAGCACACACATACTGTGAAAGAGAGACATCCAGAATGAGAGAGAGAAACACAAAGTGAGAGACACACATAGACACAGAGAGACACATACACACTCAGAGTCACACTCCATGAGAGACCCACACAGAGAGACATAGAGACACACACATTGAGAGACACACACAGAGAGAGACATACACTTACAGAAAAAACATACACACTCTGAGAGACACACACACACTGAGAGAGACATACACACTGGGAGAGAATCACAAGCACTGAGAAACACACACACAGACACATACAGACAGATAACTGAGAGATACACACACTGAGAGACATACCCTTACAGAGAGTGAAAAACAAAAACACGACACACACATACACTGAGAACCAGAGAAAATCATACTGAGAGAGACACATACACTGTTAAGAGAAACAAGAACACATTCAGAGACACATACAGAGACACATAGAGACAAACAAACTGAGAGGGACACACAGAATGAGAGACACACACATTGAGAGACATACACATACAGAGAGAGTCACACACACACCCCCTAAGAACCAGACACACTCACAATGAGAGAGACGCACTGAGAGAGACACACTGAGAGAGAGAGAAGAAAATACACTGAGAGACGTACATACTGAGAGACACACACAGAGACACACAGAGACAGGCAAACTGACAGGGACACCCACACTAAGAGGGACACACTCATGCAGGAAGAGACACACACTCCTGAGAACAACACACACACATGGAGGGAGAGAACTTAAACACAGAGAGCGAGACACACATTCACATACAGAGAGACACACACAAACAGTGAGAGAGACACACGCACAACTCAGAGGGAGACACACAACAACACATTGAGCAACACACACAGACACTACGAAAGACACCCACAACACTGAGGCAGACACACAATGAGACAGAAACACACACATGGAGAGACACACACTGGGAGACACACAAACAGAGACATTGGGAGAGTCACACAGAGACACACACACTGAAAGGGACACACACACACACTGAGAATTAGCCATGCACATGGAGAGAGACAGACAAACACACACACACACAGTGAGAAAGACACACACAAGAGAGAGACACCCACGGTGAAAGTGTGAACACACAGCATCCAAAGACACACACACACTGAGAGACAGAGGCTCAACCACACTGAGAAGGAGAAACACACTGTGAGAGAAACAGATACTGAGAGAATCAAACACACTGAAAGACACAAAGATTGTGAGATACACACAGTGACACATAGAGACACACACAGACACACACACACACTTAGAGACATACACATACAGGGAGAGACTCATAAACACACTGAGAGAGAGACATCCACACTGAGAGAGAGAGACTTCCACACTGAGAGAGAGAAACACACACTGAGAGACACACATTCTGAGAGAGACTTAAACATTTTGAGAGAGTCACAAACACTGAGACACACACACAGAGACACAGAGAGACACACAACGGACAGATACACACAATGAGAGTCATACACATACAGAGAGGGACACACACGCACACTGACACACATGCACACTCAGAACCAAAGACACTCACTGAGAGAGAAACACAGAGAGACACACACACTCAGAGAGAGAGGCTCACACACTGAGAGAGAAACACAAACACACTGAGAAACACACTCACACTGAGAGAGATACACACAGTATATGAGAGTAGACACACACACTGTCGAAGATTGAACACAAAACATACAGAAACACACACTCGTTGAGAATGACACAGACACACTGAGAAAGAGAGACATCCACAATGAGAAAGAAACACACAGTGAGAGACAGACACACGCTGAGAGAGACATACAGGCTGAGAGACACACACACACACTGAGACACACCCAGAGATACATAGAGACACACACACTGAGGGAAACATATACTGAGAGACATACACATACAGAGAGACACACACACTGCAAGACACACAGACACTGAGAGACATATGCACTGAAAGTCACACACCCTGAGAGACCCACACAGAGACACATAGAGACACACACACTGAGAGACACACACACACTGAGAGACACATGCACACTGAGAGGGAGTCACAAACTCTGAGAAACACACACACAGAAACTTACAGACACACAAAAGAGTGATACACACTCTGAGAGACATATCCTTACAGAGAGAGTAAAACAAAAACACGGACACACACACGCACTGAGAACCAGACACACTCACACTGAGAGAGACACACACATTGAGAGAGAGACAGAAACACACTGAGAGACACACACAGAGACACACAGACACATGCAAACTGAGAGGGATAAACACACTGAGAGACATTCCCTTACAAAGAGAGAAAAACAAAATCACGGACATGGACACACACTGAGAACCAGACATACTCACCCTGAGGGAGACACACACACTGAGATAGACACACACACTGAGAGATATACACATCCAGAGCGAGACACACACACACACACTTGAAGAACCAGACACCCTCACAATGAGACACACTGAGAGAGACACACACTGAGAGAGAGAATAAAACACTGAGAGACACACACACTGAGAGGCACTCCTACTGAGAGACACACAGTGACAGGCCAACTGACAGGGACACACACATTGAGAGACATACACATACAGTGGGAGAAACACACACACACACTAAGAACCAGGCACACTCACAATGAGAGAGAAACACTGACAGAGACACACACTGAGAGAGAGGGGAAAACACAATGAGAAAGACACACTGAGAGAGACACACACAGAGACAGGAAAACACACTGAGAGGCACACATACTGAGAGACACACACAGAGACAGGCAAAGTGTGAGGGACACACACACTGAGAAACACCCTCATCCAGGTAGAGACACACACTCCTGAGTGCAAGACACACACACTGAAAATCAGACACACTCACACTGAGAGAGACATACACGCTGAGAGAGAGTCAATACACACTGAGAGACACACACAGAGACACACAGAGACAGGCAAACTGACAGGGACACAAACACTGAGAGATATACAGACACAGTGGGAGAAACACACACTCCTGAGAGCAAACAAACACAATCACTGAGAATCAGACATACTCACACTGAGAGGTACACACACACTGAGAGATATACATATTCAGAGGGAGAAACACACACACACACACACACTTAGAACCAGGCACGTTTACAATGAGAGAGACACACTGAGAGACACACACACTGAGAGAGAGTGAAAAACACACTGAGAGAAACACATGAGGAGAGACACACACAGAGACACACAGACACAGGCAAACTGACAGGGACACACACACTGAGAGATATACACATACAGTGGGAGAATACACACACACACACACACACACACACACACACACACACACATTAAGAACCAGGCACACTCACAATGAGAGAAACACACTGACAGAGACATACACTAGGAGAGAGAGAAAAAACACACTGATAGAGACACACTTGGAGAGACAAACACCAAGAGAGAGCGAAAAACACACAGAGAGACATACAGAGGCAGGCAAAATGACAGGGACACACACACTGAGAGACACCGTCATCCAGGAAGAGACACACACTCCTGAGAGCAAGACACACACAAACACTGAGAATCAGACACTCTCACACTGAGAGAGACACACACACTGATAGAGACACACATTAAGAGAGAGAGAAACCCACTGAGAGACACACATACCGAGAGACACACACAGAGACAAACATAGGCAAACTGAGAGGGACACACACACACTGAGAAACACCCCCATCCAGGAAGAAACACACACTCCTGAGAGCAGGACACACACACACACACACACGCACACACACTGAGGGAGAGAAACTTAAACACAGAGAGCCAGACACACATTCACACACTGAGAGAGACTACAAACACTGAGAGGGACACACACACAACTTAGAGGGAGAGACACACACATTGCACAACACACACAGACACTGAGAGAGAGAGAGACATCCACACTGAGAGAGAGAAACACACACTGAGAAACACACTAAGAGAGACACCCACACTGAGAGACATACACATACAGAGGGAGAAACACACACACACACTAAGAACCCAGCAGGCTCACAATGAGAGAAATCCTATGACAGAGATACACACTGAGAGAGAGAGGGAAAGACGATGAGAGAGACACACTGAGACAGACACACACTAAGACAGAGAAAAACGCACTGAGAGACACACAGAGACAGGCAAACTGACAGAGACAGACACACTGAGAGACACCGTCATCTAAGAAGAGACACACACCCCTGAGAGCCAGACACACACAAACACTGAGAATCAGACACACTCACACTGAGAGAGACATGCATGCTGAGAGAGACACACATACTGAGAGAGACACACACATTGAGAGAGACACACACATTGAGAGAGTCCAAACACACTGAGAGACACACAGAGACACACAGAGACATGCAAACTGAGAGGGACACACACACTGAGAGGGACAACATAATGCAGNGAGACACACATACTGAGAGAGACACACACATTGAGAGAGACACACACATTGAGAGAGTCCAAACACACTGAGAGACACACAGAGACACACAGAGACATGCAAACTGAGAGGGACACACACACTGAGAGGGACAACATAATGCAGGAAGAGACACATACTCTTGAGACCAAAACACACACACACACACACACGCACACACACTGAGGGAAAGAAACTTAAACACAGAGAGCCAGACACACATACACTGAGAGAGACTCACAAACACTGAGAAGGACACACGTCCACTTAGAGGGAGAGACACACATATTGAGCAACATACACAGACACTACGAAAGACACCCACGACACTGAGGCAGACACACAATGAGACAGAAACACACACATGGAGAGAGACACACACTGGGAGACACACAGAGACATTGGGAGAGTCACACAAAGACACACGTACTGAAAGGGACACACACACATACAGAATTAGCCATGCACATGGAGAGAGACAGACAAACAGACACACACAAGAGAGAGAGAGACCGACTATGAAAGTGGGTACACACAACATACAGAGACACACACACACTGAGAGACACACACTGAGAGACAGAGGCTCACCCACACTGAGAAGGAGGAACTTACTGTAAGAGAAACAGATACTGAGAGAATCAAACACACTGAGAGACACAAAGAGTGTGAGCCACACACAGTGACACATAGAGACACACACAGACACACACACACACTTAGAGACATACACATACAGAGAGAGAATCATACACATACTGAGAGAGAGAGAGAGACATCCATACTGAGAGAGAAAAAACACAATGAGAGACACACATTCTGAGAGAGACTTAAACACTTCGAGAGAGTCACAAACACTGAGAGACACACTCAGAGACACATAGAGATACACAACGGACAGACACACACACTGAGAGTCATACACATACAAAGAGGGACACACATGCACACTGACACATACACACACACTCAGAACCAGAGATACTCACTGAGAGAGAAACACACAGAGACACACACACTCAGAGAGAGAGGCTCACACACTGAGAGAGAAACACAAACACACTGAGAGACACACTCACACTGAGAGAGACAGATACACACAGTATATGAGGGTAGACACACACACTGTCGAAGATTGAATACAAAACATACATAAACACACTCGCTGAGAATGACACAGACACACTGAGAAAGAGAGACATCCACAATGGGAGAGAGAAACACACAGTGAGAGACAGACACACACTGAGAGAGACATACAGGCTGAGAGACACACACACACACTGAGACACACCCAGAGATACATAGAGGCACACACACTGAAGGGAAACAAACACTGAGAGACATNGAGACATCCACAATGAGAGAGAGAAACACACAGTGAGAGACAGACACACACTGAGAGAGACATACAGGCTGAGAGACACACACACACACTGAGACACACCCAGAGATACATAGAGGCACACACACTGAAGGGAAACAAACACTGAGAGACATACACATACAGAGAGATACACACACTGCGAGACACACATACACACACACACTCGAACAACCAGACACCCTCAAAATGAGATGCAATAAGACAGACACACACTGAGAGAGAGAGAAAAAGACAGAGAAACACACATACTGAGAGACACACACAGAGACAGGCAAAGTGAGAGGGACACACACACTGAGAAACACCCTCACCCAGGAAGAGACACACACTCCTGAGAGCAAGACACACACACACACACTGAGAAACAGACAAAACACACTGAGAGAGACACGCACACTGAGAGAGACACACAAGGAAAGAGAGTCAAAACACTCTGAGACACACAGAGACATGCAAACTGAGAGGGAGAGACACACTGAGAGAACTGAGAGACATACATATACAGAGGGAGAAACACACACACACACTAAGAACCCAGCACGCTCACAATGATAGACACACACTGAGAGAGACACACATTGAGAGACAGTGAAAGGCACACTCAGAGACACACATACTGAGAGACACACACAGAAACACACAGGCAGGCCAACTGACAGGGACACACACAATGTGAGACACCCTCATCCAGAAAGAGACACACACTCCTGAGAGCAAGACACACACAAACACTGAGAACTAGACACACTCACCCTGAGTGAGAAACACACTGAACGATATACACATTCAGAGTGAGACACACACAAACACACTCGGACAACCAGACACTCTGACAATGAGACACACTGAGAGAGATACACACCGAGAGAGAGAAAAAAACACTGAGAGACACACATAGTGAGAGACACACATAGTGAGAGACACACAGAGAGACACACAGAGACAGGCAACTGAGAGGGACACACACACTGACAGACACCCTCATCCAGAAAGAGATATAGACACCTGAGAGCAAGACACACACACAAACACTGAGAATAAGACACACTCACACTGAGAGAGACACACACATTGAGAGAGTCAAAACAAACTGAGAGACATACAGAGACATGCCTCCTGAGATGGACTCACACACTGAGAGACATACACATACAGTGAAAGAAACACATACACACACTAGGAACCAGGCACACTCACAATCAGTGAGACACACTGACAGAGACACACACTGAGAGAGAGAGAAAAACAAACTGAGAGACACACATACTGAGAGACACAACAGGGACACACAGAGACAGGCAAACTGAGACCAACACACACACGAGAGACACCTTCATCCAGGAAGAGACACACAATCCCGAGAGCAAGGCACACACATACACTGAGAGGGACACACACACTCAGAGAGACACACAAACTGAGAGAGAGTCAAAACACCCTTAGACACACACAGAGAGACACACAGAGACAGGCAAACTGACAGAGACACACACTGAGAGACACAATCATCAAGGAAGAGACACACCCTTCTGAGAGCAAGACACACACACAAACTGAGAATCAGACACACTCACCCTGAGAGGACACGCACTGAGAGAGACGCACACAGAGAGAAAGAAAAACACACCGAGAGACACAGATACTGATAGACACACACAGAGACACAAAGAGAGAGGCAAGCTGATGGGGACATACACAGTGAGAAACACCCTCATCAAGGAAGAGACACACACTCCAGAGAACAAGACACACACACACACACTGAGAATGAGACACACTCACCCTTAGAGGACAAACACACTGAGAAAGACAAACAAACACACTGAGAGACACACATACTGAGAGACACACACTGAGACACACAGGGACAGGCAAACTGACACAGACACATATACTGAGAGGCACCCTCATCCAGAAAGAGACACAAACGCCTGAGAGCAAGACACACACAAACACTGAGAACCAGACACATTCAAACTGAGACAGACCCAACACTGAAAGATATAAACATCCAGAACGAAACACACACACACACACACACACACACTCGAACAACAAGAAACCCTGTAAATGGGAAACAATAAGAGATAGACACACTGAGAGAGAGAGGAAAAGACAGAGACACACACACACTGAGAGACACACACAGACAGGCAAAGTGAGAGGGACACACATACTGAGAAACACCCTCATCCAGGTAGAGACACACACTCCTGAGTGCAAGACACAAATACTGAAAATCAGACACACTCACACTGAAAGAGACACACACACTGAGAGAGTCAATATACACTGAGAGACACACATGGAGACACACAGACAGGCAAACTGACAGGGACACATACACTGAGAGAAACCCTCACCCAGGAAGAGACACACACTCCTGAGAGCAAGACACACACACACACACACTGATAATCAGACAAAACACACTGAGAGAGACACACACACTGAGAGAGACATGCACACTGAGAGAGACACACATGGAGAGAGAGTCAAAATGCACTGAGAGACACACACAGAGACATGCAAACTGAGAGGGACAGACACACTGAGAGAAATACACATACAGTGGAAGAAACACACAGAGACACTAAGAACCAGGTAATCTCACAATGAGAAAGTCACATTGACAGAGACACACACTGAGAGACAGAGAAAAACACAGAGAGACACACTAAGAGAGACACACACTGAGAAAGAGAGAGAACAACACACTGAGAGACACACACAGAGACAGGCAAACTGACAGGGACACCCACACAGATAAACACCCTCATCCAGGAAGAGACACACACTCCTGGAAGCAAGACACACACAAACACTGAGAACCAGACACACTCACCCTGAGAGAGACACACACTGAAAGATATAAATATCCAGAGCGAGACACACTCACACACACACACTCGAGCAACCAGACAGCCTCAAAATGAGACACAATAAGACAGACACACACTAAGAGAGAGAGAAAAAGACAGAGAGACACATATACTGAGAGACACACACAGAGACAGGCAAAGTGAGAGGGACACACACACTGAGAAACACCCTCAACCTAGGAAGAGACACACACTCCTGAAAGCAAGACACACACACACTGAGAATCAGACAAAACACACTGAGAGAGACACACACACACTGAGAGAGATACACACACTGAGAGAGACACACACATGGAGAAAGAGTGAAAACACACTGAGAGACACACACTGAGACACACAGAGACATGAAAACTGAGAGGGACAGACACACTGAGAGCTGTACCCATACAGAGGGAGAAACACACACACACACAGTAAGAACCCAGCATGCTCACAATGAGGGAAACACACTGAGAGATACACACACTGAGAGAGAGTGAAGAACACACTGAGACACACACTGAGAGACACACACACACTGAGAGAGACACACATTAAGAGAGAGAGAAACCCACTGAGAGACACACATACTGAGAGACACACACAGAGACAAACATAGGCAAACTGAGAGGGACACACACACTGAGAAACACCCCCATCCAGGAAGAAACACACACTCCTGAGAGCAGGACACACACACACACACACATACACACACAGAATCAGACACACTCACACTGAGGGAGACACACACATAAAAGGCACACCAATTGAGAGAGAATCAAAAGACACTGAAAGATACACACAGAGACACAGGGACATGCAAACTGAAAGGGACACACACACTGAGAGACACACTCATCCAGGAAGAGACACACACTCCTGAGAGTAATACACACACAAACACTGAGAACCAGACACACTCATCTCAGAGAGACACACACATTGAGAGAGACACATACACTGAGAGTGTCAAAACACACTGAGAGACACACACAGAGACATGCAGAGACATGCAAACTGAGAGGGACACACACACTGAGAGACATACACATAGAGTGGGAGAAACACAGACACACACCAACAACCGGCTCGCTCACAGTGACAGAGATCACTGAGAGGGACACACACAGACAGAGTGAAAAACACACTGAGAGACACACATACTGAGAGACACACACAGAGACACCAAGACAGGCAAACTGACAGGGACACACACACTGAGAGAAATGCACATACATTGGGAGAAACACACTCACACACTAAGAACCAGGCACACTCACAATGAGAGAAACCCTATGACAGAGACACACACTGATAGAGACAGGAAAACACAATGAGACAGACACACTGAGAGAGACACACACTAAAAGAGAGAGAAAAACACACTGAGAGACACACATACTGAGAGACACACAGAGACAGGCAAACTGACAGAGACACACACAAACACTGAGAATCAGACACACTCACACTGAGAAAGACACACATACTGAGAGAGACACACACAATGAGAGAGACATACACATTGAGAGAGTCAAAACACACTGAGGGACACACACAGAGACACACAGAGACATGCAAACTGAGAGGGACACACACACTGAGAGGGACAACATAATGCAGGAAGAGACACACACTCCTGAGACCAAAACACACACACACACAGGCACACACACTGAGGGAGAGAAACTTAAACACAGAGAGCCAGACACACATTCACACACTGAGGGAGACTCACAAACACTGAGAGGGACACACACACAACTTAGAGGGAGAGACACACACATTGCGCAACACACACAGACACTGAGAGAGAGAGACATCCACACTGAGAGAGAGAAACACACACTGAGAAACACACATTCTGAGAGAGCCACAAACACTGAGAGACACACACAGAGACACATAGAGATACACAACAGACAGACACATACACTGAGAGTCATACACATACAGAGAGGGACACACGCACACTGACACACACACACACACTCAGAACCAGAGACACTCACTGAGAGAGAAACACACAGAGACACACAGAGACACACACACTCAGAGAGAGAGGCTCACACACTGAGAGAAACACAAACACACTGAGAGACACACTCACACTGAGAGAGATACACACAGTATATGAGAGTAGACACACACACTGTGGAAGATTGAACACAAAACATACAGAAACACACACTCGTTGAGAATGACACAGACACACTGAGAGAGACATCACAATGAGAGAGAGAAACACACAGTGAGAGACAGACACACACTGAGAGAGACATACAGGCTGAGAGAGACACACACACACTGAGACACACCCAGAGATACATAGAGGCACACACACTGAAGGGAAACAAACACTGAGAGACATACACATACAGAGAGATACACACACTGCGAGAAACACATACACACACACACTCGAACAACCAGACACCCTCAAAATGAGATGCAATAAGACAGACACACACTGAGAGAGAGAGAAAAAGACAGAGAAACACACATACTGAGAGACACACACAGAGACAGGCAAAGTGAGAGGGACACACACACTGAGAAACACCCTCACCCAGGAAGAGACACACACTCCTGAGAGCAAGACACACACACACACACTGAGAAACAGACAAAACACACTGAGAGAGACACGCACACTGAGAGAGACACACAAGGAAAGAGAGTCAAAACACTCTGAGACACACAGAGACATGCAAACTGAGAGGGAGAGACACACTGAGAGAACTGAGAGACATACATATACAGAGGGAGAAACACACACACACACTAAGAACCCAGCACGCTCACAATGATAGACACACACTGAGAGAGACACACATTGAGAGACAGTGAAAGGCACACTCAGAGACACACATACTGAGAGACACACACAGAAACACACAGGCAGGCCAACTGACAGGGACACACACAATGTGAGACACCCTCATCCAGAAAGAGACACACACTCCTGAGAGCAAGACACACACAAACACTGAGAACTAGACACACTCACCCTGAGTGAGAAACACACTGAACGATATACACATTCAGAGTGAGACACACACAAACACACTCGGACAACCAGACACTCTGACAATGAGACACACTGAGAGAGATACACACCGAGAGAGAGAAAAAAACACTGAGAGACACACATAGTGAGAGACACACATAGTGAGAGACACACAGAGAGACACACAGAGACAGGCAACTGAGAGGGACACACACACTGACAGACACCCTCATCCAGAAAGAGATATAGACACCTGAGAGCAAGACACACACACAAACACTGAGAATAAGACACACTCACACTGAGAGAGACACACACATTGAGAGAGTCAAAACAAACTGAGAGACATACAGAGACATGCCTCCTGAGATGGACTCACACACTGAGAGACATACACATACAGTGAAAGAAACACATACACACACTAGGAACCAGGCACACTCACAATCAGTGAGACACACTGACAGAGACACACACTGAGAGAGAGAGAAAAACAAACTGAGAGACACACATACTGAGAGACACAACAGGGACACACAGAGACAGGCAAACTGAGACCAACACACACACGAGAGACACCTTCATCCAGGAAGAGACACACAATCCCGAGAGCAAGGCACACACATACACTGAGAGGGACACACACACTCAGAGAGACACACAAACTGAGAGAGAGTCAAAACACCCTTAGACACACACAGAGAGACACACAGAGACAGGCAAACTGACAGAGACACACACTGAGAGACACAATCATCAAGGAAGAGACACACCCTTCTGAGAGCAAGACACACACACAAACTGAGAATCAGACACACTCACCCTGAGAGGACACGCACTGAGAGAGACGCACACAGAGAGAAAGAAAAACACACCGAGAGACACAGATACTGATAGACACACACAGAGACACAAAGAGAGAGGCAAGCTGATGGGGACATACACAGTGAGAAACACCCTCATCAAGGAAGAGACACACACTCCAGAGAACAAGACACACACACACACACTGAGAATGAGACACACTCACCCTTAGAGGACAAACACACTGAGAAAGACAAACAAACACACTGAGAGACACACATACTGAGAGACACACACTGAGACACACAGGGACAGGCAAACTGACACAGACACATATACTGAGAGGCACCCTCATCCAGAAAGAGACACAAACGCCTGAGAGCAAGACACACACAAACACTGAGAACCAGACACATTCAAACTGAGACAGACCCAACACTGAAAGATATAAACATCCAGAACGAAACACACACACACACACACACACACACACTCGAACAACAAGAAACCCTGTAAATGGGAAACAATAAGAGATAGACACACTGAGAGAGAGAGGAAAAGACAGAGACACACACACACTGAGAGACACACACAGACAGGCAAAGTGAGAGGGACACACATACTGAGAAACACCCTCATCCAGGTAGAGACACACACTCCTGAGTGCAAGACACAAATACTGAAAATCAGACACACTCACACTGAAAGAGACACACACACTGAGAGAGTCAATATACACTGAGAGACACACATGGAGACACACAGACAGGCAAACTGACAGGGACACATACACTGAGAGAAACCCTCACCCAGGAAGAGACACACACTCCTGAGAGCAAGACACACACACACACACACTGATAATCAGACAAAACACACTGAGAGAGACACACACACTGAGAGAGACATGCACACTGAGAGAGACACACATGGAGAGAGAGTCAAAATGCACTGAGAGACACACACAGAGACATGCAAACTGAGAGGGACAGACACACTGAGAGAAATACACATACAGTGGAAGAAACACACAGAGACACTAAGAACCAGGTAATCTCACAATGAGAAAGTCACATTGACAGAGACACACACTGAGAGACAGAGAAAAACACAGAGAGACACACTAAGAGAGACACACACTGAGAAAGAGAGAGAACAACACACTGAGAGACACACACAGAGACAGGCAAACTGACAGGGACACCCACACAGATAAACACCCTCATCCAGGAAGAGACACACACTCCTGGAAGCAAGACACACACAAACACTGAGAACCAGACACACTCACCCTGAGAGAGACACACACTGAAAGATATAAATATCCAGAGCGAGACACACTCACACACACACACTCGAGCAACCAGACAGCCTCAAAATGAGACACAATAAGACAGACACACACTAAGAGAGAGAGAAAAAGACAGAGAGACACATATACTGAGAGACACACACAGAGACAGGCAAAGTGAGAGGGACACACACACTGAGAAACACCCTCAACCTAGGAAGAGACACACACTCCTGAAAGCAAGACACACACACACTGAGAATCAGACAAAACACACTGAGAGAGACACACACACACTGAGAGAGATACACACACTGAGAGAGACACACACATGGAGAAAGAGTGAAAACACACTGAGAGACACACACTGAGACACACAGAGACATGAAAACTGAGAGGGACAGACACACTGAGAGCTGTACCCATACAGAGGGAGAAACACACACACACACAGTAAGAACCCAGCATGCTCACAATGAGGGAAACACACTGAGAGATACACACACTGAGAGAGAGTGAAGAACACACTGAGACACACACTGAGAGACACACACACACTGAGAGAGACACACATTAAGAGAGAGAGAAACCCACTGAGAGACACACATACTGAGAGACACACACAGAGACAAACATAGGCAAACTGAGAGGGACACACACACTGAGAAACACCCCCATCCAGGAAGAAACACACACTCCTGAGAGCAGGACACACACACACACACACATACACACACAGAATCAGACACACTCACACTGAGGGAGACACACACATAAAAGGCACACCAATTGAGAGAGAATCAAAAGACACTGAAAGATACACACAGAGACACAGGGACATGCAAACTGAAAGGGACACACACACTGAGAGACACACTCATCCAGGAAGAGACACACACTCCTGAGAGTAATACACACACAAACACTGAGAACCAGACACACTCATCTCAGAGAGACACACACATTGAGAGAGACACATACACTGAGAGTGTCAAAACACACTGAGAGACACACACAGAGACATGCAGAGACATGCAAACTGAGAGGGACACACACACTGAGAGACATACACATAGAGTGGGAGAAACACAGACACACACCAACAACCGGCTCGCTCACAGTGACAGAGATCACTGAGAGGGACACACACAGACAGAGTGAAAAACACACTGAGAGACACACATACTGAGAGACACACACAGAGACACCAAGACAGGCAAACTGACAGGGACACACACACTGAGAGAAATGCACATACATTGGGAGAAACACACTCACACACTAAGAACCAGGCACACTCACAATGAGAGAAACCCTATGACAGAGACACACACTGATAGAGACAGGAAAACACAATGAGACAGACACACTGAGAGAGACACACACTAAAAGAGAGAGAAAAACACACTGAGAGACACACATACTGAGAGACACACAGAGACAGGCAAACTGACAGAGACACACACAAACACTGAGAATCAGACACACTCACACTGAGAAAGACACACATACTGAGAGAGACACACACAATGAGAGAGACATACACATTGAGAGAGTCAAAACACACTGAGGGACACACACAGAGACACACAGAGACATGCAAACTGAGAGGGACACACACACTGAGAGGGACAACATAATGCAGGAAGAGACACACACTCCTGAGACCAAAACACACACACACACAGGCACACACACTGAGGGAGAGAAACTTAAACACAGAGAGCCAGACACACATTCACACACTGAGGGAGACTCACAAACACTGAGAGGGACACACACACAACTTAGAGGGAGAGACACACACATTGCGCAACACACACAGACACTGAGAGAGAGAGACATCCACACTGAGAGAGAGAAACACACACTGAGAAACACACATTCTGAGAGAGCCACAAACACTGAGAGACACACACAGAGACACATAGAGATACACAACAGACAGACACATACACTGAGAGTCATACACATACAGAGAGGGACACACGCACACTGACACACACACACACACTCAGAACCAGAGACACTCACTGAGAGAGAAACACACAGAGACACACAGAGACACACACACTCAGAGAGAGAGGCTCACACACTGAGAGAAACACAAACACACTGAGAGACACACTCACACTGAGAGAGATACACACAGTATATGAGAGTAGACACACACACTGTGGAAGATTGAACACAAAACATACAGAAACACACACTCGTTGAGAATGACACAGACACACTGAGAGAGACATCACAATGAGAGAGAGAAACACACAGTGAGAGACAGACACACACTGAGAGAGACATACAGGCTGAGAGAGACACACACACACTGAGACACACCCAGAGATACATAGAGGCACACACACTGAAGGGAAACAAACACTGAGAGACATACACATACAGAGAGATACACACACTGCGAGACACACAGACACTGAGAGAGACATACACACTGAAAGTCACACATCCTGAGAGACCCACACAGAGACACATAGAGACACACACACTGAGAGACACACACACTGAGAGAGACATGCACACTGAGAGAGATTCACAAACATTGAGAAACACACACAGAGACACATACAGACACACACTTGAGCGATACACACACTGAGAGACATAACCTTACAAAGAGAGAAAAACTAAATCATGGACACACACTGAGAAAAGACAGACTCACACTGAGAGAAACACACACAGGGAGAGAGACATACTGTTGAGACCTGACAGAAGTCATGACAGGCTTCAAGGACTAAAGTGGGCCAGAACTACAATCACGGGAAAAACTGGGTCACTGCCCAGAAGGAACTGAGATCATCTTCCCCCCGACCTTGGGGCACAGCCATTCAGCATATTCCCAGGCTCCCAGACAACATGAAAAGTCCCCTAAGCAAGCCTGCATGCACAAAAATTTAGCCAATTAATAGATGCCAAAAAACCCTTGCAACCAATCTGCCCTTGCCAACTCCCTGTCTTTGTTCTAAACCTATAAATACTGCTGTAATTCAGGGCTCGGGGCTCTTGCTCCACTCCACTGTGTTGGATGTGGCGGGGGCCCTGGCTCGAGTCAGAAATAAATTCCCTTTTTGCTTTTGCATTGCCATAGAGGTCTTGTTTTCTCAGTTTTGGAGACTCGGACTGTGGGCATAACATTTGGGGGCTCGTCCGGGATCCCCTGACTGAGAAGAACACTTTCCAGGCATAAGGGAAGCCTCACTAGGAGGAAATAAGTCTGGACACCGGCATCAGGTCAGGGGGCAAAAGAGTCACCCAGCCAGCATAAGTCCAAGGCCCAGCAAGCATGCTAGAAGGCAGCTGGCTCTGGTAAGGAGAAAGCTTTCATCAGGTTTGGTCTGGGGTGAATTAGTCATCCTAGCTAGCCCAGGGAGGCCGAGGCCCAGGGAGCGCGCTGGAGGGCAGCTAGCTCTGGGAGTGGGGAAGAGAGAGAAGTTCTCTTGATCCTGAATCTGGTGGGCAATGGATGCCCTTCGGTAAGGTAACTATGGGGAACAGGACAACAACAACCCGGGATAAACTTAGTTCAGTGTTTTTGGCCGATATTTGTTTGTCATCTGTCTGTCGCTTGTTTCTGTGTACCGGCGCCATGCTTGCTTTTTGTGTGCTTATTATGGGTGCTGCCATCATGGGTCAAAGTTATTCTACACCACTGTCTGTAACGACTGATCATTTTTCCGATTTTAAGTCCCAGGCTCAAAATCTGTCGATGCTAGTGAAGAGGAGCAGACTAGTGACCCTGTGCTCATCTGAGTGGCTAGCATTTGGGGTCAGCTGGCCACCAGAGGGAACTTTCGGTTTGCCTGTCATCCTGGCAGTCAAAGAAAAAATAATGGCTCCTGACCCTCGGGGCCATCCAGACCAAGCTCCTTACATCCTGGTCTGGCAAAAGCTAGTAGAAGACCCTCCAGCTTGGCTGAAACCCTTTATTCACAACCCCCCAGTGCTTCCGTTCCACAGGTCCTGGTCACGGAAGTCTCCAAGGAGGAAGACAGTGAAGCACGGGAGAGCCGGAAGAAGCCGATACTCCAGGAATCGTCTCTATACCCTAGCCTCATTGATTTAGACACTGAAATCTCGCCTCCCCCATACATCCAGCCACCCTTCTGCCGACAGGTACAGCAGGTGTCGTCCGGAGAACAAAGTGGGGACCCAGAACCCTCGGCTCTGCAGCAGGAGGGGGGCCAGCCCAGGGAACTCACGGAAGGACCTGAGGGGGCAGAGACTCATCTGACTACGGGAGCCAAGAGGCCCCTTCATCCACCATTCGGGCATTTCCTGTCCTGGTCGGGCCAGCAAATTCTGATAGCAAATGGACCTACAAATACTGGCCTTTCTCCATGAGCGACTTACATAACTGAAAAGCTCAAAACCCGTCTTTCTCTGAAAAACCCCAAGGCCTTATTGATCTTTTGGAATCTATCCTGTTTACTCACAACCCCACCTGGGATGATTGTCAGCAGCTGTTGTGGGTGATTTTCACCACGGAGGAGCAAGAACGAATCTTGTCAGAGGCATGGAAAAATGTGTTAGGAGTGGATGGAAGGCCCACCACGCAGCCCCACCTGATCAAGGAGGGGTTCCCTTTGTTGCGGCCAAACTGGGATTTTGAACGCACTGAAGGTAAGGAGCATCTCCGAGTGTACTGCCAGACTCTGATGGCTGGCCTCTGGGCAGCCGCTAGGAAACCAACAAATTTGTCTAAGGTAAATCTAATAAGGCAAGAGCCGAACAAGAGCCCGGCAGCCTTTTTAGAGAGGTTAATGGAGGCTTTCAGGCAGTATACACCCATGGACCCTCAGGCTGATGAGTCACGCACAGCAGCTGTACTAGCCTTTGTTACTCAGGCAGCTCTGGACATCAGGAGGAAATTACAAAAGACAGAGAGGCTGGGAGAACAGACAATACAGGATCTGGTGAGGGTGGATGAAAAAGTGTTTAATAACAGAGAAACTCCTGAGGAGAGGGAGGAACAGATTAGATGGGAGGAAAGGGAATATAGGGCTGAAGAAAACCAGAGGAATCAAAAGGAGCTGGCTCAAATCCTCTTTGCGGGGGCGAGAACAGGGCCCGATTCCCAGAGAACTAGAGACACCCGGTCAGGTGGAGGAGAAAAACCAGCTGGACAGGCCCTAAAGAGAGACCCATGCATGTACTGCAAAGAGCAGGGACACTGGAAGCATGAGTGCCCCAAAAGAGACCTGTAGAGAAAGACTATAAGAAAGGAGGAATCTCCCTCGGGGACCCGCGTCTTATATGCAGGGAAAGATAGTGATTAGGGGGGTCAGGGCCTGGCCCCCCTCCCCGAGTCCTGGGTAACTATCAATGTGGAGGGGAAACTGGTCGGCTTCATGGTGGATATGGGAGCCCAGTACTCAGTTCTCAATCAAAAATTTGGGCCGATGTCCAAAAAGACTAGTTTGGTCAAGGGAGCCACTGGGACAAAAAGGTATTACTGGACTACTAAACGAACAGTGGACTTGGGGGCCCAACGGGTGTCACATTCATTTTTGGTGATACCAGAATGTCCAGCCCCTTTATTAGGAAGAGACCTATTGTCCAAAGTCAATGCGCAAATCCACTTTGACTCTGGAGGATATCGGTCACGGACAGGCTTGGACAACCAATTCATGTTTTGTCTCTGGCACTGAGGGATAAATACAGACTATATTCACCAAAGCCCCATGCGGCTATGGATTCAGATATGCAACCATGGATCCAAAAATACCTTCTGGCCTGGGCAGAAACAGCAGGAATGGGACTGGCCAAACAAAGACCTCCCATCATTGTTGAATTAAAAGCAAATGCTACTCCTGTGAGGGTAAAACAGTACCCCATGAATCAGGAGGCACGGCAAGGAATCACACCTCACATACAGCGCCTCCTGGGGGTAGGAATTCTCAAAAAGTGCTGGTCCCCACGGAACACTCCCCTGCTGCCGGTGAAAAAGCCCAAAGGAACGGACTTTAGACCAGTCCAAGATCTTCGTGAGGTCAACAAACGGGTGAGTGACATTCATCCCACTGTCCCTAACCCATACACCCTCCTGAGCAGCTTGCCACCAGATTATGTCTGGTATACAGTTTTGGACTTGAAAGATGCTTTTATCAGTCTGCCCCTGGCCACCCAGAGCCAGGAGATCTTCACATTCAAATGGACTGACAAGGACGGCAAGATTGTGGGGGAGCTGACCTGGACTCGCCTTCCATAAGAATTCAAAAACTCACCGTTATTCAGTGAGGCTCTTGGCAAAGACCTCTGTGAGTATTGAACCAGCCACCCCGATGTTGTTCTGTTGCAGTATGTAGGTGACCTCATGCTGGCCGCTACTACTAAGGAGGTATGTCTAAAAGCCACAGGTGATCTCCTCCAGACTTTGGGGACATTGGGGTACCGGGCAAGTGTGAAGAAGGCCCAAATTGCTAGACAGGAGGTCATTTATTTGGGATATAAAATAAAACAGGGACAAAGATGGTTGACTCAGACTATGAAAGAGACTGTTCTATGGATCCCCAAGCCAACAACTCCCCAGCAGGTGAGAGAGTTTTTAGAGACTGTTGGGTACTGCAAGCTATGGATCCTGGGGTTCGCAGAAAAGGCCCAGCCTTTATACGAAGGAAGCAGAGAAAATAAGGACTGGACTTGGACTGAGCCAATGAGGCAGGCATTTCAGGAACTTTGACAGGCGTTACTAGAAATGCCAGCCCTTGCCCTCCCTGACCCGGTTAAACCACTTCAACTGTTTGTAGATTAAAAGCAGGGAGTAGGAAAGAGAGTTCTGACGCAGCAATGGGGGCCTTGGAAGCGGCCTGTGGCATATCTCTCTAAACGACTGGATCCAGTAGCTGCAGGATGGCCACCTTGTCTCCGTATCATCGCGGCCGCTGCCCTCCTTGTCCATGATGCTGACAAGCTGACTTACGGACAGCATCTCCTGGTCTACACTCCTCATGCCATAGAGGGGATCCTCAAACAGCCACCAGGTAAATGGATTTCTAATGCTCGCTTAACCCATTACCAAGCCCTGCTGCTGGATGCTCCCCGGATACACTTTCAGACACCGTGTTTTCTGAACCCTGCCACTTTGCTGCCCATCCTGGAGGAAGACGGATCCCTCCATGACTGTGTTGAAGTGCTAGCTGAGGTAACCGCCATATGGAAAGACCTCAGCGACTTGCCATTAAAAGACAATGAGCTGGTATGGTTCACGGATGGGAGCAGTTATATAAAGGATGGACAGAGGAAAGCGGGGGCAGCCATAGTAGATGACGCTGGGAGGGTCATCTGGGCTGAGGCCTTGCCCCCTGGAACATCCGCCCAAAAAGCAGAACTGATAGCTGTGATACAAGCACTAGAGAGGGCAAAAGAAAAAAGAGTCACTATTTACACTGACAGCCGATATGCGTTCAGCACTGTGCACATTCAGGGCCCTATATACAAAGAACGGGGGCTCTTGATGGTGGAGGGAAAAGAGATTAAGAACTTACCTGAGATTCGCAGACTCCTGGCAGCAGTCCACTTGCCCCGAGCAATATCCATAGTACATGTCCCAGGACACCAGAAAGGGGAAGATGCCCGGGTCCGGGGGAACCAAGCTGCAGATGCAGCAGCCCGTGAGGCAGCTGCTGGAGATTACAGGACCTCTGTACTGACTGTAAGATTGCCACCGCCAGGGATTGGAACACTTCCCCCAAGCCCCATGTATTTCCCCTCCGATTTACGCTGGGTGCAAGATAATACCACCCGTCTTGTTGGCGAAAACGGATGGTATCGAGACCATGACGACAACCTGTTGCTCCCTGCCGACTTGGGCAAACACCTCTACACCCATTTGCATCAAACCACCCATTTGGGAAAAAAGAAGACTTTGACACTCCTACAAACAGTGCAGCTGTGGTTTACCCAGCAGAAGAAAACCATCCAGGATACAGTCCACACCTGAAAGTCCTGTCAGATGATGAGACCGGGAAAAGGACAGCACACAGGTGTAAGATATCAGGGGTGGGGGGTGGGGATGGAAAGGACAGGACATCATTGGGAGATAGATTTCACTGAGGTAAGGCCAGGCAAGTATGGATATCGATACCTGCTAGTTTTGGTTGATACGTTTTCTGGGTGGGTAGAAGCTTACCCCACTAAAAAGGAGACAGCAGTAGTGGTGGCTAAAAAGCTCCTAGAAGAGATTATACCTAGGTTTGGGCTGCCGGCATCTATCGGCTCTGATAATGGACCTGCATTTGTGAATAAAATTGTGCAGGGACTGGCCTCAGCCCTGGGGACCCAATGGAAGTTACATTGCAAGTACAGTCCCCAGAGCTCAGGGCAGAGAGAGAGAATGAATCGGACCCTAAAAGAAACTTTGACAAAACTGGCAATAGAGACTGGTGGGGACTGGGTGACCCTCCTTCCCTTCGCGCTCTTTCGGGTGCGCAATACCCCCTATAAACTAGGTCTGACTCCCTTTGAAATTGTATATGGAAGTCCACCCCCCATTTGTCCAGTGTTTGAGGGGAAGAGTAGACCATCTCTCTCGTTGCGTGCTTTTCAACAAGAGATGTTAGCTTTAAGTAAAGTACATAAACATATCTGGTCACTGATACAGGAAATCCATAAAGACCAAAACAAAGAAATCCCATCCCATAATATAGGACCAGGAGATTGGGTTTGGGTTAAAAGGCATCAGTACAACGTTAACTTCTACCTTGCTTGGTCCACTTATTATACTCCTACTTATCCTTACCTTTAGCCCTTGCATTTTAAACAGATTAATAACATTTGTAAAAGAACGTATCAGTACAGTTCAAATGATGATACTGAGACAATATCAGGCAGTGTCTCAGAATGGAGAGGAAGATTCCTCTCCATGATCAAAAGACAGGAGGGAATGTTGAGACCTGACAGAAGTCATGACAGGCTTCAAGGACTAAAGTCGGCCAGAGCTACAATCACGGGAAAAACTGGGTCACTGCCCAGAAGAAACTGAGATCATCCTCCCCCCGACCTTGGGGCTCAGCCAGTCAGCATATTCCCAGGCTCCCAGATAACATGAAAAGGACCCCTAAGCAAGCCCGCACGCACAAAAATTTAGCCAATTAATAGATGCCAAAAAACCCTTGCAACCAATCTGCCCTTGCCAACTCCCTGTCTTTGTTCTAAAAGTATAAATACTGCTGTAATTCAGGGCTCGGGGCTCTTGCTCCACTCCACTGCATTGGATGTGGCGGGGGCCCTGGCTCGAGTCAGAAATAAATTCCCTTTTTGCTTTCGCATTGCCATAGACGTCTTGTTTTCTCAGTTTTGGGGACTCGGACTGCAGGCATAACAATACACAGAGAGAGAGAGAGTCACAAACACTGAGAAACACACACACAGACACATACAGACACACAATTGAGAGATACACACACTGAGAGACATCCCCTTAGAGAGACAGAAAAACAAAAACACAGACACACACACTGAGAACAAGACACACTCACACTGAGAGAGACACAAACACTGAGAAACACACACAGTGAGAGAGACATGCACACTGAGAGAGAGTCACAAACACTGAGAAACACACACACAGACACATACAGACACACAACTGAGAGATACACACACTGAGAGACATTCCCTTACAGAGAGAAAAAAACATGGACACACAACCACACTGAGAACAAGACAGACTCACATTGAGAGACACACACACACTGAGAGAGACACAGAGAGAGAGAGAGATTCAAACAGTTGCTAAGGACCAGACACACTCACAATGACAGAGACACACTGACAGAGACACACACTGAGAGAGAGAAAAAAACACACTGAGAGACACACATATTGAGAGACATGCACAGAGATACACAGAGACAGGCAAACTAACAGAGATGCACACACTGAGAGACACCCTCATCCAGGAAGAGACACACACTCCTGAGCGCAAGACACACACACACACACACACACACAGAGGGAGAGAAACTTAAACACAGAGAGTGAGACACACATTCACACACTGAGAGAGGCACACACACACTGAGAGAGAGACACGCACAACTTAAGGTGGAGACACACACATTGAGCAACACACAGACACTACAAAAGAGACCCACCACACTGAGGCAGACACAAAATGAGACAGAAACACACACATGGAAAGAGACACACTGGGAGACACACAAACAGAGACATTGTGAGAGTCACACAGAGACACGCTGAAAGGGAAACACACACACTGAGAGTTAGCTATGCACATTCAGAGTGACAGACAAATACACACACACACACTGGGAAAGACACACACAAAAGAGAGACACCAACTGTAAAATAATGAACACACAACATACAGAGACACACAAACACTGAGACACACACACACTAAGAGAGAGGGAGACATCCACATTGAGAAAGAGAAACACACTGTGAGAGACACACACACTGAAAGAAACATGCACACTGAGAGAGACACACACCGTGAGCCACATTCAGTGACACATAGAGACACACACAGAGACACACACACTGTGAGACATACACATACAGGGAGACACACACACTGAGAGAGGGAGACATCCACATGGAGAGAGAGAAACACACACTGAGAGACACACAAACTGACAGACTTAAACACTTCGAGAGAGGCACAAACACTGAGAGACACACACAGAGACCCACAGAGACACACAATGAACAGACACACACACTGTTAGTCATACACATACAGAGAGAGAGACACATGCACACTAACACACACAAACACACTGAGAACCAGACACATTAACACTGAGAGAGACACACAAAGAGACACACAGAGACACATACACACNAGGCACAAACACTGAGAGACACACACAGAGACCCACAGAGACACACAATGAACAGACACACACACTGTTAGTCATACACATACAGAGAGAGAGACACATGCACACTAACACACACAAACACACTGAGAACCAGACACATTAACACTGAGAGAGACACACAAAGAGACACACAGAGACACATACACACTGAGAGAGAGGTACACCCACTGAGAGACACACACCCTGAGAGAGATATACGCACTGAGAGAGAGTCACAAGCACTGAGACACACACACACAGACACATACAGACACACAACTGAGAGATAGACACACTGAGAAACATTCCCTTACAGAGAGAAAAAATCATGGACACACAACCACACTGAGAACAAGACACACTCACATTGAGAGAGATACATACACTGAGAGAGACACACACACTGAGAGACATACACATACAGAGAGAGAGATTCAAACAGTTGCTAAGGACCAGACACACTCACAACGAGAGACACATACTGACAGAGACACACACTGAGAAAGAGAAAAAAACACACTGAGAGACACACATATTGAGAGACATGCACAGAGACAGGCAAACAGAGATGCACACACTGAGAGACACCCTCATCCAGGAAGAGACACACACTCCTGAGCGCAAGACACACACACACACACACAGAGGGAGACAACATACACACACTGAGAGAGACACACACACACTGAGAGAGACACACACACACTGAGAGAGACACACACACACTGAGAGAGACACACACACACTGAGAGAGACACACACACAACGTAGAGGGGGAGACACACACATTGAGCAACACACAGACACTACAAAAGAGACCCACCACACTGAGGCAGACACAAAATGAGACAGAAACACACACATGGAAAGAGACACACTGGGAGACATACAAACAGAGGCGTTGTGCGAGTCACACAGAGACACACACACTGAAAGGGAAACACACACACTGAGAGTTAGCCATGCACATTCAGAGTGACAGACAAACACACACACACTGGGAAAGACACACACAAGACAAGACACCAACTGTGAAATAATGAACACACAACATACAGAGACACACAAGCACTGAGACACACACACACTAAGAGAGGGAGAGACATCCACACTGAGAAGGAGAAACACACTGTGAGAGACACACACACTGAGAGAAACATACACACTGAGAGAGACACACACTGTGAGCCACACTCAGTGACACATAGAGACACACACACAGAGGCGCGCGCACACACACACACTCTGAGACATACACATACAGGGAGAGACACACACACACACTGAGAGAGGGAGACATCCACACGGAGAGAGAGAAACACACACTGAGAGACACACAGACTGACAGACTTAAACACTTCGAGAGAGGCACAGACACTGAGAGACACACACAGAGACCCATAGAGACACACAATGAACAGACACACACACTGTTAGTCATACACACAGAGAGAGACACACGCACACTGACACACACACACACTGAGAACCAGACACATTAACACTGAGAGAGACACACAAAGAGACACACAGAGACACATACACACCGAGAGNCACAGAGACCCATAGAGACACACAATGAACAGACACACACACTGTTAGTCATACACACAGAGAGAGACACACGCACACTGACACACACACACACTGAGAACCAGACACATTAACACTGAGAGAGACACACAAAGAGACACACAGAGACACATACACACCGAGAGGGAGGCACACAGAGAGAGACACACACCCTGGAGAGATATACACACTGAGAGAGAGTCACAAACACTGAGAAACACACACACAGACACCTTCAGACACAAAATTGAGAGATACACACACTGAGAAACATACCCTTACAGAGAGAGAGAAACTAAAACATGGGCGCACACACCCTGAGAAAAAGACAGACTAACACTGAGAGAGACACACACAGGAAGAGAGACATACACACTGAGAGAGAGTCACAAACACTGAGAGAGACACACACAGACACATAATTGAGAGATACACACACTGAGAAACATACCTTTACAGAGAGAGAAAAACTAAAACCTGGGCACACACACCTTGATAAAAAGACAGACTAACACTGAGAGAGAGACACACACTGAGAGAGACACACAAACACACTGACAGACACACTCACTCGGAGAGAGACACACACTATATGAGAGTAAACACACACACTGTGCATGATTGAACACAAAACATACAGAAACACACCCTCATTGAAAAAGACATACACACACTGTGAAAGAGAGACATCCACAAAGAGAGACAGAAACACACAGTGAGAGACACACACAGACACTGAGAGAGACATACACACTCAGAATCACACACCTTGAGAGACACACACACAGAGACATAGAGATACACACATAGGGAGACACACACACTGAGAGACATACACATACAGGGTGAGACACACACACACTGAGAGAGACATGCACACTGAGAGAGAGTCACAAACAATGAGAAACACACAGAGAAACATACAGACACACAACTGAGAGATACACACACTGAGAGACATACCCTTACAGAGAGAGAAAAACAAAAACACAGACACACACACACAGAACCACACAGTCACACTGAGTGAGACACGCATACTGAGAGAGAGTCAAGAACACACTGAGACACACACACAGAGACACATAGAGACACACAAAGAGGGACACACACACTGAGAGACACACACACTGAGAGATACACACATGCAGAGAAAGGCACACACACACGCTAAGATCCAGACACACTCACAATGAGAGAGACACACTGAGAACAACACACACTGAGAGAGTGAGAAAGACACACACAGAGTCTCACAGAGACAGGCAAACTAACAGGGACACACACACTGAGAGACACCCTCATCCAGGAAGAGACACACACTCCTGAGTGCAAGACACACACACACACAGAGGGAGAGAAACTTAAACACAGAGAGTGAGACACACATTCACACAGTGAGAGAGACACACACACTGAGAGAGAGACACGCACAACTTAGAGGGGGAGACACACATATTGAGCAACACACAGACACTACAAAAGAGACCCACAACACTGAAGCAGTCACAAAATGAGACAGAAACACACTCATGGAAAGAGACACACTGGGAGACACACAAACAGAGACATTGTCAGAGTCATACAGAGACACACACACTGAAAAGGACACACACACACTGAGAGTTAGCCATGCACACTGAGAAAAACAAACACACACACACAGTGAGAAAGACACACACAAGAGAGAGATACCCACTGTGAAAGTGTGAACACACAACATACAGAGACACACATGCACTGAGAGACACACACACTGAGACAGAGACTCATCCATACTGAGAAGGAGAAACACACTGTGAGAGACACAGACACTGAGAGAAACATACACACTGAGAGACACAAACAGTGTGAGCCACACACAGTGGCACATAGAGACACACACAGACACACACACACCCTTAGAGACATACACATACAGAGAGAGACTCATATCCACACTGAGAGAGAGAAACACACTGAGAGACACACACTCTGAGAGAGACTTAATCACTTCAAGAAAGTCACAAACACTGAGACACACACACAGAGACACATAGAAAAACAACGGACAGACACACATACTGCGAGTCATAAACATACAGAGAGAAAAACACCCACACTGACACACACATTGAGAACCAGACACACTCACACTGAGAGATAAACACATAAAGACACACACTTAGAGAGAGAGGCACACACACTGAGAGAGAAAAACAAACACACTGAGAGACACACTCACACTGAGAGAGATATACACAGTATAGGAGAGTAGACACACACACTGTGGAAGATTGGACACAAAATATTCAGAAACACACACTCGCTGAGAATATCACAGACACACTGAGAAAGAGAGACATCCACAATGAGAGAGAGAAACACACTGTGAGAGACACACACACACTGATAGAGACATACACGATGAGAGAGAGACACACACACTGAGACACACCCAGAGACACATACAGACACACACACTGAGGGAAACATACACTAGAGACATACACCTACAGAGAGACACATTCACACTGTGAGACACAAAGACACTGAAGGAGACATACACATTAAGAGTCACAAACCCTGAGAGACCCACACAGAGACACAAACATTGAGAGACACACACACTGAGAGACATACACATACAGAGAGAGACACACACTAATAAATATGCACAAACTGATAGAGACATACACACTAAGAGAGAGTCACAAATACTGAGAAACACAGACACACAACTGAGAGATACACACACTGAGAGACATACTCTTCCACAGAGAGAAAAACAAAAACATTGAAATACACACACTGAGAACCACACACACTCATACTGAGAGAGACACACACACTTACAGAGACACACACAGAGACAAAATCACACTGAGAGACACACACAGAGACACACAGAGACATGCAATCTGAGAGGGACACACACAGAGAGACATACACATACAGAGATAGACACACACAAACTAAGAGACACACACACACTGAGCGAGTCACAGATACTGAGAGACCCACACAGACACATACAGACACATAACTGAGAGACACACACACTGAGAGACATATCCTTACAGAGAGAGAAAAACAAAACATGGACACACACTCACACTGAGAACAAGACACACTCACACTGAGAGAAACACACACACTGGGAGATATACACATACAGACAGAGACACACAAAAACACTCAAAGAACCAGACACCCACACAATGAGACACACTGAGAGAGAGAGAAAAAAACACACTGAGCGACACACTCAGAGACAAACAGAGACATGCAAACTGCGAGGGACAGGCACACTGAGAGACATACACAAACAGTGGGAGAAACATACATACTAAGAACCAGGCACACTCACAATGAGAGAGACACTGAGAGAGACACACACTGAGAGAGAGAAAAACATACTGAGAGACACACATAGTGATAGATACACACAGAGACAGGTAAATTGACAGGGAACCACACACTGAGAGAGACACCTTCATCCAGGAAGAGACAAACACTCCTGAGAGCAAGACACACACACACAAACACACAGATAATCAGAGACACCCACACTGAGAGAGACACACACGCTGAGAGAGAGTCAAAACACACTGAGAGACACACACAGAGACATGCAAACTGCGAGGGACACACACTGAGAGACATACACATACAGAAGGAGAGACATACACATACAGAAGGAGAAACACACACACACACACACTAAGAACCAGGCACACTCACAATGAGAAAGACACACTCAGAGAGAGACACACACTGAGAAAGACTTAAACACTTTGAGAGAGTCGCAAACACTGAGAGACACACACAAAGACACACACAGGCAAACAATGGGCAGACACACACACTCAGAGTTATACACATATAGAGAGAGACACACATGCACACTGACAAACACACACACTGAGAAACAGACACACTCACACTGAGAGAGATACACACAGTATATGAGAGTAGACCCACACACTGTGTAAGATTGAACACAAAACATACAGAAACACACACTCATTGAGAAAGGCACACACTGAGAAAGAGAGACATCCACAATGAGAGACAGAAACACAGAGTGAGAGACACACACACACTGAGAGAGACATACACACTGAGAGAGACACAAACACTCTGAGACACACCCAGAGACACATAGAGACACACACACTGAGAGAAACATACACTGAGAGACATACAGATACTGAGAGACACACACACACTGCGAGACACACTGACACTGAGAGAGACTTACACACTGAGAGTCACACACCCTAAGAGACCCACACAGAGAAACATAGAGACACCCACATTGAGAGACACAGTCACTGAGAGATATACACATCCAGAGCGAGACACACACACACACTCAAAGAACCAGACACCCTCACAATGAGACACACAGAGAGACACACACTGAGAGAGAAAAAAAAAAACACACTGAGAGACACACATACTGAGAGACATGCACAGAGACACATAGAAACAAGCAAACTGACAGGGACACACACACTGAGAGACACCCTCATCCGGGAAGAGATACACACTCCTGAGAGCAAGACACCGAGGGAGAAAAACTTAAACACACAGAGCGAGACACACATTCACACACTGAGAGAGACACACAATCACTGAGAGAGATACACGCACACCTTAGAGGGAGAAACACACACATTGAGCAACACACACAGACACTAGGAAAGAGACCCACAACACCTAGGTAGACACCCAATGAGAAAGAAACACACACATGGAGAGTGAGAAACACTTGGAGACACACAAACAGAGACATTGTAAGAGTCACACAGAGACACACACACTGAAAGGGACACACATAAACAGAGTTAGCCATGCATACTGAGAGAGACAAACACACACATGCACACAAACACACTGAGAGACACTCTCACACTGAGAAAGACACACATATTATACGAGAGTAGACATACACACTGTGTAAGATTGAACACAAAACATACAGAAACACACACTCATTGAGACACACACACATACTCATGGGAGATACACAGAGACATTGTGAGAATCACACAAAGACACACACACTGAAAGGGACACTCACACTGAAAGGGACACACAAACACTGAGAGTTAGCCATGCACACTGAGAGAGGCAAACACACACAAACACACTGAGAGACATGCTAACACTGGAAATATTGAGAGTCACACCAAGACACACAGAGACACACGCTGTGAGAGAGAGATGAACACACACACACAGAAACACACACAAACACACTGAGAGCCACACTCACACTGAGACATTGCGAGAGTCACACAGAGACACACACACTGAAAGCGACACTTACACTGAAAGGGACACACAAACCCTGAGAGTTAGCCATGCACACTGAGAGAGACAGACAAACACACACACACAAACACACACAAACACACTGAGAGACACACACTGAGAAAGACACACACTATATGAGAGTAGACACACACACTGTGTAAGATTGAACACAAAATATATAGAAACACACACTCATTGAGACACACAAACGTACTCATGGGAGATACACCAACAGAGACATGGTGAGGGTCACACAGAGATACATACAGTGAAAGGGACCTTCACACTGAAATGGACACACACACTGAGAGTTAGCCATGTACACTGAGAGAGACAGACAAACACACACACACACACACACACTGAGAGACACACACTGAAAAAGACACACACACTATATGAGAGTAGACACACACACTAAGATTGAACACAAAACATACAGAAACACACACTCATTGAGAAAGACACACACACACTGAGAAAGAGAGACATCCACAATGAGAGAGAAACACACAGTGAGAGACACACACACTGAAAGAGACCTACACGCTGAGAGACACACACACTGAGACACACCCAGAGACACATAGAGACACACACACTGAGAGACACATACACTGAAAGACATACACCTACAGAGAGAGACCCACGCACACTGCAAGACACACAGACACTGAGAGAGACATGCACACTGATTCACACACCCTGAGACACCCACACAGAGACACATAGAGACACACACACTGAGAGACACACACATACAGAGAGACACACACACACTGAAAGAGAGAGACACACACTGAGAGACACACACACTGAGAGAGACTTAAACACTTAGAGAGAGTCACAAACACTGAGAGACACACACAGAGACACATAGAGACACACAACGGACAGACACACATACTGAGAGTCACACACTTACAGAGAGAGACACACATGCACACTGACACACACACACTGAGAACCAGACACACTCACCCTGAGAAGGACACACACAGAGACAGACACAGAGAGAGAGAGGCACACAATCTGAGAGAGAGACACACACAGAGAGAGAAACACAAACACACTGAGAGACACACATATTGAGAGACACACAGAGACACACACACAAGAGTAGGACACATAACTACAGACAAGCATAAGCTGAGAGAATTCAGCACCACCAAACCAGCTCTCCAACAAATGCTAAAGAATCTTCTCTAGACAAGNACACACATATTGAGAGACACACAGAGACACACACACAAGAGTAGGACACATAACTACAGACAAGCATAAGCTGAGAGAATTCAGCACCACCAAACCAGCTCTCCAACAAATGCTAAAGAATCTTCTCTAGACAAGAAACACAAAATGTGTGTATAAATTTGAACCCAAAACAATGAAGTAAATGGCAACGGGATAATACTTATCAATAATTACCTTAAACTAAATGGGTTGAATGCCCCAAACAAAAGACAAAGACTGGCTGAATGGATACAAAAACAGGACATTTATACATGTTGTCTACAGGAGACCCACCTCAAAACACGGGACACATACAGACTGAAAGTGAAGGAAAAAGACCTTCCATGCAAATAGAGACCAAAAGAAAGCAGGAGTAGCCATACTCATATCAGATAAAATAGACTTTGAAATAAAGGCCATGGAAACAGACAAAGAAGGACACTACATAATGATCAAAAGATCAATCCAAGAAGATATAACAATCATAACTATATATGCACCCAACAAAGGAGCACCGCAATATGTAAGACAAATGCTAACAAGTATGAAAGGGGAAATTAACAATAACACAATAATAGTGGGAGACTTTAATACCCCACCCACACCTATTGATAGATCAACTAAACAGAAAATTAACAAGGAAACACAAACTTTAAATGATACAACAGACCAGTTAGACCTAATTGATATCTACAAGACATTTCACCCCAAAACAATGAATTTCACCTTTTTCTCAAGCGCACATGGAACCTTCTCCAGGATAGATCATATCCTGTGCCATAAATCTAGCCCTGGCAAATTCAAAAAAAATTGAAATCTTTCCAAGCATCATTTCTGACCACCAGGCAGCAAGATTAGACCTCAATTGCAGGAGAAAAACTATTAAAAATTCCAACATATGGAGGCTGAACAACACGCTGCTGAAAAACCAACAAATCACAGAAAAAATCAAAAAATAAATCAAAATATGCATAGAAATAAATGAAAATGAAAACACAGCAACCCAAAACCTCTGGGACTCTGTAAAAACAGTGCTAAGGGGAAAGTTCATAGCAATACAGGCATACCTCAAGAAACAAGAAAAAAGTCAAATAAATAACCTAACTCTACACCTAAAGCAATTAGAAAAGGAAGAAATGAAGAACCCCAGGGTTAGTAGAAGGAAAGAAATCTTTAAAATGAAGGCAGAAATGAATGCAAAAGAAACATGAGACCATAGGAAAAATCAACAAAGCCAAAAGCTGGTTCTTTGAGAGGACAAATAAAATTGACAAACTATTAGCCAGACTCATCAAGAAACGAAGGGAGAAAAATCAAATCAATAAAATCAGAAATGAAAATGAAGAGATCACAACAGACAACACAGAAATACAAAGGATCATAACAGATTACTATCAGCAATTATATGCCAATAAAATGGAAAACTTGGAAGAAATGGACAAATTCTTAGAAAAGTACAACTTTCCAAAACTGAACCAGAAAGAAATAGATAATCTTAACAAACCCATCACAAGCACAGAAATTGAAACTGTATTCAGAAATCTTCCAGCAAACAGAAGCCCAGGTCCAGATGGCTTCACAGCTGAAAATAAACAAATGGGACCTAATTAAAATTAAAAGCTTCTGTACAACAAATGAAACTCTAAGCAAGGTGAAAAGACAGCCTTCAGAATTGGAGAAGATAATAGCAAATGAAGCAACTGACAAAGAATTAATCTCACAAATATTAATGCAACACCTGCAGCTCAATTCCAGAAAAATAAATGACCCAATCAAAAAATGGGCCAAAGACCTAAACAGACATTTCTCCAAAGAATACATACAGATGGCTAACAAACACATGAAAAGATGCTCAACATCACTCATTATCAGAGAAATGCAAATCAAAAGCACAATGATGTACCATTCCACGCCAGTCAGAATGTCTGCTATCCAAAAGTCTACAAACAATAAATGCTGGAGAGGGTGTGGAGAAAAGGGAACCCTCTTAGACTGTTGGTGGGAACACAAACTAGTACAGCCACTATGGAGAACAGTGTGGAGATTCCTTAAAAAACTAGAAATAGAACTGCCATACAACCCAGCAATCCCACTGCTGGGCATACACACTGAGGAAACCAGAATAGAAAGAGACACGTGTACTGTTCATCCCAGCACTGTTTATAATAGCCAGCACTGTTCATCGCAGCACTGTTTATAATAGCCAGGACATGGAAGCAACCTAGATGTCCATCAGCAGACAAATGGATAAGAAAGTTGTGGTACATATACACAATGGAGTATTACTCAGCCATTAAAAAGAATACATTTGAATCAGTTCTAATGAGGTGGATGAAACTGGAGCCTATTATACAGAGTGAAGTAAGCCAGAAAGAAAAACACCAATACAGTATACTAACACATATATATGGAATGCGGATGGGAGACACATGTATACCTGTGGCAGATTCATGTTGATGTATGGCAAAACCAATACAATATTGTAAAGTAATTAGCCTCCAATTAAAATAAATTTATATTAAAAAAGAAAACTATAGGACATTGATAAAGAAATTGAAAACAGAAAAGAAAAATATCCTATACTCAGGCATCAGGAAAAATATTTTTAAAATACTTTCTACTGGGCCCAAGAGCCTAGAATCCCATTCTCCACAGCAATAGAGGCCACTTCCAAGAAAAAACCATATACTGTAACTAGGAGTAGCCCCAACACTACAACTAGACAAAGCCTGTACACAACAAAGACACAATGCAGCCAAAATTAAAAATTAAAAAAAAACTTTTAATAAAAAAGTCTATCAACAAAAGAAGAAAATGTGGACTTTATAAAATTAAAAATGTCTACTCTATGGGAGACCTTATTCATAAAAACCAAAAGACAAAATACATACTGCATGCTCAGTTGCTTCAGTCATGTCCTACTCTTTGTGACCCTATGAACTGTTGCCTGCCAGGCTCCTCTGTCCATGGAATTCCCCAGACAAGAATACTGGAGTGGATTGCCACACCCTCCTCCAGGGGATCCTCCCAGCCCAGGGGTTAAATCCACATCTTCTATGTCTCCTGCATCTGCAAGTGGGTTCTTTACCACTAGTGCCATTTGCAAAACACATATCTGAAACAGGATCTGAATTGTAATACCAAATGACCTCTTTAAAATTTGTTAAAGACTGAAATATACAGCTGGCCAAAGAAGATAAAGAGAGAGTAAAGAATCATACAAGAGGTCACTCAAGATGCTGGTGGAATGCATGGACAGTCAATTTTGGAGGACAGCTTGGCACTTTCCTCCAAATATAAACAGTCTCATCTTAGGATCCAAGAAGTGTGCCTCTTGTATTTAGACAACTGCTTTGCAAAACTGTGAAGTAAAATCTAGCCTCAAGTAATGTACAAGAGCTCAATACATAATAGTTTAAAACAAAGATAGCAGGATGTCTTTCCACAGATGCATTCATAAGTAAATTAGGAAACAGACATGTCAAGGGGAGCACAAAACAGGACACCTAAAATATGCCCATTTGACAAAAGGATTACTTTGGACTGATTAATTTTAAAAAACAGCAGCACCAGGAGAATCTTGGAAAACCAAGTAGAAATGCCATTTTATGAAGCAGATTTACATTTATTAATGATATCTCCATCTGTAAGGGTGTATCACTCTCTGGGCTAGGAGTTGGATGATGACTAAATGTCAAGAAAAGCTTGTCTAAGGAATGGACCTCGATGTTACTCTGCAAAACCACCATACCACTATTTGCTGTGCTTCACCTAATAATCTCCCTTAAATGGCTTCTTCCATTCCCTAACCTTCTCCTTTCATTCTTAGTTGATGACATCATTTAAAGCAAAGTCCTGGGCCATTTCTTGGACCAGTCTTGCAATGTAAAAGTCAAGAGATACCTGGAGTAACAGGCAAACGTGGCCTTGGAGCATTAAATGAATCAGGACAAAGGGTAACAGAGTTTTGCCAAGAGAACACACTGATCATAGCAAACACTCTCTTCCAACAACAGAAGAGAAGACTCTACNAAAAGTCAAGAGATACCTGGAGTAACAGGCAAACGTGGCCTTGGAGCATTAAATGAATCAGGACAAAGGGTAACAGAGTTTTGCCAAGAGAACACACTGATCATAGCAAACACTCTCTTCCAACAACAGAAGAGAAGACTCTACACATGGACATAACCAGATGGTCAATACCAAAAACATACTGATTTTATTCTTTGTACCCAAAGGTAGAGAAGCTCTATACAGTCAAGGAAAACAAGAATGAGAGCTGACTGGAGCCCAGATCATTAACTCCTTACTGCAAGATTCAGACTTAAATTGAAGAAAGCACAGAAAATCACTAGACCATTCAGGTATGACCTACATCAAATCCCTTATGATTATCCAGTTGAAGTGAGAAATAGATTCAAGGGATTATATCTGATAGACAGAGTGTCTGAAGAACTATGAATGGAGATTCGTGACATTGTACAGGAGGCAGTGATCAAGAGCACCCATAAGAAGAAGAAATGCAAAAAGGTAAAATGGTTGTCTGAGGAGGTCTTACAAATAGCTGAGGAAAGCAGAGAAGCTAAAGACAAAGGAGAAAGGAGAAAATACTCATTGGAACGTAGAGTTCCAAAGAAAAAGCTTCCCTGGTGGCTCAGAGGTTAAAGTATCTGCCTCCAATGCAGGAGACCTGGGTTCAGTCCCTGGGTTGGGAAGATCCCCTCGAGAAGGAAATGGCAACCCACTCCAGTATTCTTGCCTGGAGAATCCCATGGATGGAGGAGCCTGGTAGGCTACAGTCCACGGGGTCGCAATGAGTCGAACACAACTGAGCGACTTCACCTCACCTCACCTCAAAGAATAGCAAGGAGAAATAAGAACACCTTCCTTAGGGATCAGTGCAAAGAAATAGAGGAAAACAATAGAATGGGAAAGACTAGAGATTTCTTTAAGAAAATAAGAGATACCAAGGGAGCATTTCATGCAAGTTTAGTTCAGTTCAGTCACTCAATCGTGTTCAATTCTTTGCAACCCCATGAATAGCAGCACGCCAGGCCTCCCTGTCCAACACCAACTCCTGGAGTTCACTCAGACTCATGTCCATCGAGTACGTGATGCCATCCAGCCATCTCATCCTCAGTCGTCCCCTTCTCCTCCTGCCCCCAATCCTTCCCACCATCAGAGTCTTTTCCAATGAGTCAACTCTTCGCATGAGGTGGCCAAAGTACTGGAGTTTCAGCTTTAGCATCATTCCTTCCAAAGAAATCCCAGGGCTGATCTCCTTCAGAATGGACTGGTTGGATCTCCTTGCAGTCCAAGGGACTCTCAAGAGTCTTCTCCAACACCACAGTTTAAAAGCATCAATTCTTCGGTGCTCAGCCTTCTTCACAGTCCAACTCTCATCCATACATGACCACAGGAAAAACCATAGCCTTGACTAG